>OY747706.1:36914029-37029029 GCA_963556495.2 Valencia hispanica
ACACAAGGAGTCATTTGACTTCAAGGCAAACCTCAAAACTGTCAAGAAGGAAGAAGAAACGGTGAAACTTGGTTTTTATCAACCTAAATATAGTGTCTTTTTTCTCTCTCATATAATCTGTTTTTGTCCACTGTTCTGTTCTCTGACAGAAAGAGGAAGTTACTGACTGGCGTAAGAACGTGGAGGCCATGTCTGGAATGGAGGGCAGGAAGAAGCTCTTTGATGCATCTGGCAACTGAAGAAAAAAACAACATTTACTTTCCTTTTCCAAATGATTTAACAAGCACTGTTTATTTTTACCATACAGGAAACATAGGAATAACATGATGTTATCTGCACATCTTATTGCTGTGTGCAAACAGACACTTCAGAATGACTGAAAGGTTTTAGAAAATGAATGATGTTTCAACAATGCAGTAGAATTATGTTTATAGCTCCAGGAGGTGGCAGCAAAGCTCTTTAATTATTAAGCACCAGTAGAAACCTTTGGACATTCAGAATTGTTTGGCGACTTTAAACATTGTTCCTTGTTATTTATTTATAGAAAACTGCCTTGATGTGGTACATCTATTAAAGTTGCATTGCCCAATAAAAATGCTTTTAAAATTCAAAAACAGACACTACTGTCAGTTTTAGTTTCTGTAAGGGTGCTTTATATTCATGTCCTCCACAAAAAGGAGATTATATGATTATGATGTTCCTAATTTATCTAGAAATCATTTTAAAGAGAATACTGGATCAAGTTTGATTTGACAAATCATGGTTAAAAGAAAGTACACACTCTGCCACTTCTGAGGTTTTAATTTATAAATGGTTTGGTCCTTATCAGGTTTTTAATTCATTTAATCTAACTTTGAGTGTATAAAATCACACAAATTAAATTTGTCTAACATATGTATCAAAATTAATTAAAATAAATGTGAAAATATCCGTTATTCAGTTTAAAAAGTGATACTCATTTATTATATTGTTTCATTATAAAACAGAGTGATATAGAAGTATGTATTTCTGTTAATTTTAATTATTATGGCTTACAATGAAAACCCAAAATTAAGATTAAAAAAAAGGTAAGTATATGATATAATTTGAGCCTAAGTCCAAGAGTTGTGAATGTCCCTCAAATCTTTGAAAGAATTTTCCTTCCTATATTCGTCGCAAGGCTGGTTATCTCTGTTACTTGTGCACCTTTTACAAAAAAATTTTTTTTTCCCTTGACATGAAATTATCCCATTTTTCTGCTATTTTCTTATATACTTCACAAACTTTTAGAGAATCTAAATTTAGGGGTTTTATCAGATGTAAGCAATGATAATCAGAATTAGCAGAAATAAATAATTCAAATACATTTTAAAAAATTAAGAAATTACTTTTAGAAAATATTCCTATTTATTAGGAAGCACTTGTATCGTGAACACAGATTCCAAAATATAGAGGTTTGTGAAATTCTAAAAAAACGAGAAAAAAAACAAAAAGTTAAAGGGGGTGTACTTCGTTGTTGTGTTTTATGTAAAAAAAACAACAAATCAGATTTCATCACCTTGTCAGGCACACCAAGAAAGTATCACAGGTGAACCCTCCTCAGAACTTCTAAGAATTTCACACCTCACACATATGCAGTATGAGAAATGCAGTCTAAGAATGGAGAGCACACAGCGTCTATTTCAGTGAGCCACTCACATGAGTACTGAAATCTATATATCTACCCTCTTTCATTCCTTTGAGTCGCAGACAAGGGCACTCTTGAGCATTTAAACCCCACTTTTAAAGGTAAGCATGCTTATAAAGGAGGCATAAAGATGCATCAGACGACAGAATCATTTTTACAATAGTTGTAAAGAGTTACTTTTCCACATTTAAATACACTGTATAGCTCTTTTTATACCCTAAAAAAGTTGAAGATCAAAGTTTTTGTTTTTTTATTTTTCATTATTAACATTTAAGTTGCAGTTTTAAATGATTTCCCAGTTCAGACTCACTGCTGATTCCCACTGTTCACAGTAAATATGGAGAAAATTATCAATTCTTTCATCCCATCCGTCTAATATTTGTAGATCTAACCAGGAGGAACTAGGAGCTTTCATCATGTCTGAAACGTGAGTTATTTTGCAGAACTATGTATTTAGTAAAGGAGCACATATTGACTAAAATTAATCCTGTTTTTTCTTTTTTTAATTATGGACACAAATTATCACCTTCACAGCCTTTCGGTGAGTCTGGATGGTTTCTATGCGTTTATCTAAAAATGTGTACAGACATGTCCGGAACTAAAAACATATTCTAACAGCTCGAACCTTTAACTCAACAAATACATTGTGACAATCAAGAAAGTACATAGAACCAAATAGACGATAATCATATCAAGAAAACTGTTGATTTTATGTTTTAGTCTGCACAATGTACAGAAGACTGAATCATCACACAAAAAATGTTGTACCTCAAAAAAGGTTAACTTAATCTTTCAATTCTGTTACAGAAACCAAAGCCAAAAATCTCTGCATCTCGCAGATTGTTTTTGAAGGTATGCTCTGTATAAATAATGCCAAACTTTGCTAAAGTCTCCATACCCTTTAACCTCAGAAAACACTGTGTGTTTTTCCAGACCAAACTGTTAAAGAAGGCAATGACTATGCTGGAGAATGAAAAGCAAGCCATAATAGCTGATCGAGAGAGGGTCCTTGATGAGAGACACCCAACCCTCCAAATGTCAGGCCTGTCCATGCAGGAACTACAGGTACACTTATACCTTTTAATTGGATACATTTGATTTTGTTGTCACAACATAAAGTGTGGAAGTACTGTGTTGTAGAAGTATTGCAGAAGCATTCATGGTCCTTAACTTTTTTTACATATTGTCCTGTTACAACTACCATTTTTAAAAATACATTCTATTACTATTTTATGTGATAACCCAACAAGAGGTAGTGGATAACTGCAAAGCAGAAGGGAAATGAGTTCAAGCTTGGAGAGACTGTAAAGCGTCTCTGAACATCCACTTTCAATATCTGACAATGATTCAATATTGGGTTCTGGTCTGGACTTTGACTGGGCCATTATAACACATGAAGATGCTTTAATCTGAATTATTTTATTGTAGCTCTGGCTGTCAGTTTATGACCATTGTCCTGATGGTGGAGTTAACCTCTGACCCAGACTCAAATATTTTGCAGCTGCTAAGAAAGTTTGCTCCAGAATTGTTCAGTATTTAACTTTATCTGTTCCCATCAACTCTCTGAAGCATCAGTTTTCTGTCACACATTGCATTTTGCATCCATATTGTGTTCTTTGGTCTTTATGACGCTGTTAGTTAACTTCTATTATCCAATTAGCCTCAGGCCTTCAAAGCTGCATTTATACGTTGATAAAATTACCTGTTTAATGATCCAGTCAATTCTCAGTGCAGTTTGTTCATCTGGATTTTTTGGGGGGGTATAACAATAAAAGGGGCTAAATACAAATGCATGCCACACTTTTCAGATTTCTTTTCCTTAAAACATAAAAAAAACAATACATCATTAACTTCAACTTGATAACTATGAACTAATGTGTAATGGCCTAACTCATAAAATCCCTATAAAATACACAAAGTTGTTTTTTTTTTGTGGGTTTCTGTAAAGAAGAACGATGACATATCACTGAAGAAATGTTAGAAAAGTAATGCCGTATCCTTCTCTCTCATCAGCTGATTTGACAAATCACCTGGTCGTGAGTCTGCAGGGATAACAGCCAATGGTCCTTCAACGAGCCTGTTAAACAAAATGTTTCTGTCCACAGAATCTTTGCAAGGAGCTCCACCAGAAAATTGATAAGGTCGATGAAGAGCGCTATGATATTGCTACCAAAGTGACAATAAATGAGAAAGAGGTGAGTGATTCTAGTGAATACAGCACTATTCAGATTGGCTGTCCAGGTAAAGATGTGCAAAAAGCTTTAAAATAATGATTTTCTATTGAAGAAGCACAATCTCACACAATCAAACTATATGTTAGAAAAATCTAACATATAGTTTGATTTTTTTAGTGCTGTAAAAAAAACACACACAGAGAAAATAATTGTTATTAATCAATATAAATATCCCCGCCACATATACTCCATCAAATTATTATAAAATAAATATAACAAAAGCATTTTTTAAATTTGGAACCTACTTTTTTAATTTCATCAAAGTGTTTATGAACGTTTGAAGATTTCCTATTTCCTGTGACAAACAAGAAATAGGAAAATTATGCTATGACAAAGAGGACCTTTCTCTTTGCCCTTCTTCAAGATAGGAAAGACAAGGGATCATGCCTTTCGAATGTGCATGGATCTTTAGAAGTCAGGAAATGGCTGCGAGAAAAAAAAAATCTCCACAGCTAACCATTAGAAAACTGCAACAAAAAGGGACATCATTGTGTCACCGAGTCTCCATAACAACAATTCATTGTAAGACTGTTGAAGACATCTTTCCTAGAGATGCCTTTCCTTCTCTAAATGCAGACATCTATAAGAGACATATGCAACCTACATACAATGAAAATTTGAAAAACTGTGCTTAATTGTAAAGATGTGTTTGTCATTTGCTTTGCACATAGATAAGGAATTTGTCTCAGAAAGTCTTTGAGCTGAAGGGCAAGATGAAGAGACCGAACCTGAGGAAGGTGAGGGTGTCTGCAGGAGCCATGCTGGGAGCCCTGCTGGGGGCGAAGGTGAAAGAGTCAGTGGACTTCAAGGCAAACCTAAAGACTGTGAAGAAAGAGGAAGAAAAGGTAAGGGTGCAGGATGTAGACTTGCCTGTTAGGAGGTGTCAAATATTTACTTAAGCAGCTTAGAGTCAAAAGACACCGTCACAGATTAGAGCTGCTCAATCTATACAAAACTTTAAGTCCCTCTTAAAACCTCATCTCTTTGCGCTTTTCTCCCTTCCCCCCTCCGCTCCTTTCCTGCTATACATTTTTGGATTTTATTATTTTGTTATGTAAAATTTTTATGTATTTTTTTTTTTTTGTATGTACATCACCTTGGGGCATCTTAGGCTGCTAAAAATGTGCTTTATAAATAAAATTGGCCTTGAACTTTGACCTTGACAAGTACACCCATAATTTGACACTAATAATAGATAAATAAGAAATAACTTTAGAATGCTTTGTTGAAATTTAGACTAGAACTAATCTGCAGCAAAGAACATAATTAAAGTGCAACAATATTCAATGCTGCAATGTTAAGAAGCATGCATCTGCATCCTCACTGAGCTTAAAATCTTCACAGGTGTTTAATTAGAATGACCTGAGGAAATGTTTTTGTTCTATTGCCACACAGAAAGAAGAAGTGACTGACTGGCGAAAGAACGTGGACGCCATGTCGGGGATGGAGGGCAGAAAGAAGCTGTTTGATGCTGCCCAGTAGATTTGTGATTAATGTCACAGCAACCACTGCTAAAAATTAAGAAAAGTATATTCTACGGTTTGGGTTTGCAAGCGAACACGGTGACAATGCTGAGTTTGGGATCATTTTTGTTGAACACACATCAACACATAATGTTTGTGCTCAACCCTCTCATCTGTGTCTATTTTGCTTAAGTAATATTATCTTACAGTTTCACATCTTCATCACTGACTTTGAAAACAAAACAAAAAATCGAAAACAGTCTTAAGATTGTACTAAAAAGCGTACACTTCTTTGTTTTACTGGATTGAAAGAACGGTGAGTACACGTTCTTATAGAATTTTATGCTGTAACCAGCCAGTCATGTATCACACTGAGGTGCTTATCCTTGAAAATATATGGGAAATGACTGTGCATTATTGAGATAAGCCAGTCTTATGATTTATGTCTGAAAGTAATATGTCTGAAGCATAGTTCAGAATGCTGTTGTTTTTATTGAGAGCACTTGCAAAACATCTGTATATCCATAAAAATACTTGCAGTACCTTCACTGTATATTTATGGTGTCTTACATAAAATGTTATTCACATATCAGTTCTATAACAATATGTCCAACTTCACAGTACTTAAGACCAGTTTTTTTGCTGTCTGCAAAAATCTAAATAAACTATATCCTCATTTCTGACTTATTTCAAGATTTTTTTTAAGGAAGATGTGTCACATGTCAATGGGATAATTATTCGGTGAACACCTCCAATGTGCATTTAGCTCTCCTTAGTCCATACTCTGTACAACTATTTTTGACTGTGATTACAGCTGCAAGTATTTAACGGTGTCTCGGAAAACTTTGAAAATGTATCTTTACTTTGACTGGGCCATTCTATTACATGAACATGTTGAGATCTTACCACTCCATGGTAGCTCCTTATGGTCAGGGTCATTGTCCTTCCGTAGTGTGAGCCTCTGCTTAAGTCATACGTCTTTGCCTCCTGTATCAGGTTTTATTTCAGGATCGCCCTGCATTTAGTTCCATCTACCCCTCAACATTGATGACCTCCCCTGTTCCTGCGGAAGAAAAGCTACCCTACAGCATGATGCTGCCACTACAATGTTTCATTGTAGAAATGGTGTGTTCACTGTGAAATAGTGTTAGTGTTCTGCCACTATGCTGAGAATACATCACAAACTGTTTTCAGTTTTTATAACCACATTCTTGAACCACATAATTTTTTCTTTCTCTTCACAATGATGCACTATTTTTAGTTAGCCTATATTAAAAAAATACACTGACGTTTATAGTTGTAATGTCACAAAATATACAAATATATGTATGTAATATATTTCAAATATATTAGTTTGCCTTCCTTATAAGGAGGGTCTCGCTCAGGGTGCCATTATCGCTAGAGCCGTTAATGACTGATATAGTACTAAATATATGCACGACTAAAGAAATAGATCTATTGCAAATTTTCTTGGAAAAATGTAAAGATCTACCTGATGTAAACAACAAAAGCTAATATATGTAAAGTGCGCTAGCTCCGACCCCTCTTCCTCATTTACCCCCTGTTCTCCTTTCTCTACAGTGAGCTTGCCTGAACCGTTTCTGCCCCTCCTTATTTGGGCATAACAGGCACCAGAGGGAACGCCCACACGTGGTGATACAGCTTTCTGATTGGATGACCGCCACTTTAGTCACTGACGTTCGGGGCGTACGCTGCTGTGGCCTGGCGAGTTCTGTCAACATTGACCAGACTATTAACTGCATTTCTGTCGAGGTTTTAAACACCGGGGTAAGGTGAGGGATTATTTTTTAATACGTTCTGACTGTTTCTGCTAAAGATGCGAGATTACATGTATGCACCGGCCTTGTTGTTTTATTGAATGGCTGTGCAGCATTAACAGTGCCGGGTCATCCATCCTTTAGCTACACCATACATCAGTAATGCTCATGTTGTGGATAGCGATTATTGAGCAATATGCTGTTGTTTTGAACCTCGTTCTGAATGATGATAATCGAGGAGGCTAAATGCTGTTGCTGTAGCCGCCTTCAGTAGGTCTCTCTTGTGCTGGGATTGGTTTCAAGAAGTACTCACTATTTTGGAACTGAGATCACTCCCCTGTGACATGTGTTTATACACCTGTATAAGTGTTCCATCACTGTTATTGTCAACTACATCCTGCGTTGTTTCATTTCTGTTAAATCATGTTTGTGATTATCTGCTGCTAGTTCTTCGGATGTCCAAGTACAGACTGGTTCTGCTGAGGCATGGAGAGGGGGCCTGGAACAAGGAGAACCGCTTCTGCAGCTGGGTTGACCAGAAGCTGAGCGACGATGGGGTGAAGGAAGCCCAGGACTGTGGCAGGCTACTCAAGGAGCAGGGATACAAGTTTGACTTGGTGTTCACTTCCATACTCAGCCGCTCTATCCAGACGGCATGGCTGGTGTTGGAGGCCATGGGCCAGGAGTGGGTCCCCGTTATCAAGTCGTGGAGGCTCAACGAACGTCATTATGGAGCCCTGATCGGACTCAACCGGGCAGAAATGGCGCTGCAACACGGAGAGGAAAAGGTGAAGCTGTGGAGAAGGAGCTACGGCATCACTCCACCTCAGATTGACGAGTCCCACCCTTACTATTTGGAAATCTACAATGACCGCAGATACACCACGTGTGATGTGCCGAAGGAGGATCTCCCCCGAGCAGAGAGCCTGAAGGAGGTTCTGGACAGGCTGCTGCCGTACTGGAACAGCACCGTGGTACCAGAGATACAAAAAGGCAAGACTGTCCTCATTTCTGCTCATGGGAACAGCTGCAGGGCCCTCCTTAAACACCTGGAAGGTATGCTACAGTGTTCCACTTTTTGTGTGAGACTAATATTGTGAAATCAGCAGGTATTTCTCCTTTTTAAAGGTCACTGTTTCTCATCGGAGCCACTGAACTAGGAAGTACATACAATGCTTCTGATCCAGAAATGGAAGCTTGAACTTGTGCAAAAAGGTCATCAAGTTTATGTTACATTTAAATGTAATATGAAATCTGTGCTGACCTTTTACTACTCTTGTAAGCGTTAGGGTCTCAGTGGGCCATGTCACAGCTTAACAAATATTCATAGTCATAATTTATTTTTACAAGATCAGTCACCTTTCAGCTTTCTTAAATATTCTCCTTTAATGCAGAGTAAAAAAAAGCAATGTCTTGGAACCCATGCAAATGCTTATACAGAAGATTCTAGTGTTGGATAGTATAAAAGTGGCTGCTAAATTACCTTATGGATAATAATGTGCACAGAAGAATGCATTAACTTTTTCAGTTTTAATATATTGTATGTTTCCCCATGCAGCCTCTAACAGATTACCTTCGAGGATTTCCCTCTGATAGCTTGTTCATTCCTTGCTGAAGTAAGGCATGAGTAATTCTCACAGCATAATACTACCACTACCATGTTCCATGTAAGAGACTGGGTGTTCAGGGTAATGTCCAGGGTTGGATTGCCGCTTCACATAGAATTGAGCAAAAAAGACCAAAAACATGTCTTTATGTTCAAAATGGTTTTGTTGACAGCAAATTGGAACCAAAGAACCAGATTACTTGTTTGTGTGCACAACTCCGGCAAATGAAGCTGATTCAGATTGTGAAAAGTTTAAGTTTGAGCTAATCTAAATACAGAGTTTTCCTTTCAGTTCCTCAGAGACAGCTTTGCGTTTGTTTGTACCTTGAATCTCTGTGAACCCATACAAGTTTCCGGGTTGTAATGTGACAAAATATAAAATTCGAAAAGCTCAAAAGTTAATCACAAGTGTCACATGTTATTACTATGCTGCTTTAATCCATACTGTAAGAGATGAGTCTCTTGATCTAGTTTGCTGAGCAGGTGTTTTGCTTTTTTAAACCAACTTCTCCTTGGGAACAGGCCACTTTTTTTTCCAACGTAAGACTTCAGCTGCCCACTGCAGTCATGCTGAGTAAGTGGGTGGGGAAGTGTGGTTTGACCAAAAATATCAGCGTTAGATATGACAATTCCGTTTAACTCAACTCAACTCACACAGATCCAGTTTATATACAGAAATCTATTGAGTTCGATCCAATTATATTTACGGATTCAAAGTTGTATTTATTTATTTATTTATTTATTTATTTATTTATTTATTTATTTTATTTATTTATTTAACAGGTGCAAATGCAGTAAACATTGCTTCTTATTCTATTTTGATTCTAGTTATAAAAAATATCCAATCAAATTCAGCCTATTTTGCCAATTGATCAAATGTTTTCTATCTAAAGAAACCCAGCCAACTGCATCAAGTAGTTTACTTTTCAGCAATTCCTCCCCCTGCAAGAACGTGTGGCAAAGCTGGACTGTTCATCGTGACGAGTTGTTAGCTTTGCAACAATCCCTCATTTTGAGTTTGCAGGTTGCAGCAGAGGAAAGAAAAACTCAATTTAAACTGGAAACCTCCAAGAGAAGCCAATCAGACAAAAAGCAATAATGAACAATGAACAAAGTTAATGGCAGCAATAACTTCAAATGATGCATAATTGGAGAGTAGTAGGAGAAAGTAACAGAGTTTGGAAAACTACATAGATAGTTCGAGATGATCTAAGCTTTTTTTTTTTCTAAAAAGGAAGGTTTTAGGTCTATTCTCAACAGTACATGGGATGTCTGCCTCACAAACAAACTAGTAGCTGGATCAGCAGGAGAGGAGCCTGATGACTGAATGATCCGAGTCCCATTCTACATTTAGAAACAAGATATGATAAAATGCTGCGTATATCTGATATTCAGATATACGTGAATTGACAACAATTCATTATATTAATAACTGAAATTCAGTCACTTCTTTTCAACAGGTGTTTCGGATAAAGACATCGCCAACGTGACGTTGCCCACTGGGATACCTGTGCAGCTAGAGCTGGACGAGAACCTTAAACCAGTGAGACCTCGACAGCTGCTGGGAGACCCTGCTAAGATTCAGGCGGCCATTAAAAAGGTGGAGGACCAGGGCAAAGCTAAACAAGCAACTTGACCACGTGTAGACTGTTTTTACTGCGTGCTTGCTGGATTATTACATTCGGTGAAAGCCACAGTCTTAAACAGACTTGAATTATTCTGTATAAAAATAGCCGATAATAACAACAACACACTGCGGTTGTAAAGATTTGCAAGGATAGGTCTAACTGTTACGGATAAATTACGTTTGCGATTGTTGGCTTAAGCATGATGTAGTTTCTGCACGCTGGAGATCATGAAGAGCAGGAATAACTTGTATTCCAAATCTTTTAGCAAGGTGCTGGACTGTGTGTTGTGTGTAAATGTGAAGGAAAACACTGGTCTTTGTCTTATCCGCCTGTATGTTAACCCTCATTATTTATTTACTCACAACCTCTACTTTACTGTTTTTCAGAAAGTTACATTAAGACTCGTTCCCTTGATGCTTTTTTTGGTTTGTTATAGTACTTCAGACAGTCTGGTTATTTATTTAATATATATATATATAAAGGTACTGTAACACGTCTTACCTTGTAAAAAAAAAAATCCGGTTTGGAGGCTCAGTGCAGTATATTGTTAAATATGAGCTACATGCAGACTAACAATGCAAAGCTAGTAAAGGCCCACATTTGTATGAAATATGCATACATTTGAATTCCCCAGTGGTTTATACTGTGTGTGGCTCACTAATTTATTGGTGTAAACTGGTTGTGATCTGGACTTTTGGGAAGGTTTTAAAATTGCTAAAATATTGTGCCAACTAGGAAACTTTGTGCAAATATAATAATTAGCTAATGTAAGCATCATTTACATTTTTAAAGTAGTTTTCAGGTCATAAATATGAATAATGGTACAAACTGTAGAGACATTGTCATAAAGCAGAACTCTGTTTATTATATGCTGTCTCATGGCTCTTGTTTTTAAATGTAATTTGTGCAATACCTGTATTTATTTTGTGTTATTTTGCTTGCTTTGCCATGAGAGGAAATGGACAAATACATGTGTAGGCAACACTGATGTTTGTAATTTTAACCCTACAGTTGTCGCTAGTTAAAAGGTTGCTATGTAATATAAAAGAGCTCTAATTTTCAATCATGTCTTCTTGTTTTTTATGGTTTTTGTTAAGCTTTTTCCTGTCAGGTATACATTCCATTTATGATATGGGGCATGTTTTGGTAAGGCAGATAATGCTGGAAACAAATCAAAAAATGATTAATTGGATTCTGGTTGCTTTCAGAAGCCTTGAGGCAATTAACAGCTGTAGAATACAACTAATGAACCCAGACCCGTGCAGTCATTTCTGTGTAAACGAACCAGTTGTGCTGAGGCACAGAGAAAGTCTCCACATGCTGATTCCCCTGGTTGTCTGTTAGCTATTTAACGAATTTGCATATCGACCAACAATACAAGTGTATCAACGGTTTAACTGGGACTGCCTCTGAAAACTCAATCTAAACAGGTAGTAAGGGATGGAGCAGGTAAACTCAGGTTTTATGTTTGTAGATTTTGATGTTTCGAATGAAGAATCCAACCTTTTTAAATCTATATTAACTAGACAATTCAGTTCCATTACAACAAGCAACAAGTAGTGTATAATTGTGTGTTGGAAGGGAATTGCATGTACTTCACAGAAAAAAAAAAACAGAAAACCATACATGACGGTGTTCAGCCCACCTCAGTAACCATCTTTTGCTGCAGTTAAGTGTCAACTTCAAGTCTTCTGAAGTATGCACGTCTAGAAAAAAAACACCAAATGATTCAAGCTCAGCTGGGTTGGAAGGAACGCATCTATAGGCACGTTTTCACTAGACGTGTTCCGGGACATTTTTGGGAGGGTGGAATGTGACAGAAAAACATGCTGGCTTTGTCCCTCAGATGTCATGCCTCCGGACCTTTTAAGGAATTTGCTAAGCCGTCCTGATATCACGACTGTTTCAGCAGTGAGTGGCATCACTGATCAGCGCCAAAAGGTGCCCACAGCAGCAGAGAATAGCAAGAGATTGACAGTGGAAGAAGCAGGGATGGTTGCCATGTTTATGTTTGTTTCCGATAAAATTACCCTTAAGTTCCATCCATCCATCTGAACATTGACTGGGCCTTTGCACATAAATATGTTTTGATCTAAACAATTTCTTTGTAGCTCTGGCTTCGGAAAGTAAAATCTGCTCCAGTCTTTACAGCCTCCAACAACTTTCTTTCAGGATTATCAGGTATTTAGCTATGTCTACCTTCTCATCAACTTTGATAGGGTGTGTTTGAGGTGATGAGCAGCGTTACTTTTCCACCACATTCAATATTTTGTATGTAGGTCAATTTTATACTTATTTGACCAAATAGTTTCTTTTACATGTGTCTTTGTGTTCACTTTATGGTTTTTGGTAAAAAGATCTTATGACTTTTGTTCAACTGTGGCTCTCTACTTGCCACTCTTCCATCCATCCATCCATCCCTCCATCCATCGTCTATAGCCGCTTGTCTGTACAGGATAGCAGGGTGCTGGTGCCTATGTCCAGCAGTCATTGGGCAAAAGGCAGAGTACACCCTTGACAGGTTGCTAGTCTATAACAGGGCAAACACTCTTCCATAAAGTCAAGATTTGTGGAGTGCACAGACCTGTCCTAAGATTCACAGGTTTACAGATTTTATAATTAGGTGACTTCTGAATGCAATGAATTGCACTGGATTTTATGTAGAAGCATCAGTCTATCTGTCCAAAACCCACATGTGAGCCACAGTATTAAGATTTTTATTTGATAAAAGATTGATTAACAATCCATCCTTTTCACTTCAGTTAGGCACAACTATGTGGAAAAGAAATCCCGAGGAAAAAAAGTTAAATAAAATTTTGGTTGTAACTTGACAAATTATCAAACATTTAAGATGTATAGATACTTGTCTAATACATAAATACATCCATAAATCCTAAACTTTATGCCTGTACAAATACATCTGCCATGTGCAACATATAAACTGTTGCAGCTTAAGCAGGCGGAGCTCGGAACCTTATGCTGTGCTTATAAACCCTCTGGCTGGTCCTCATCTGCTGATTTCCAGCAGGACCAATCACTTTGTCTGCACCCCTGGTAAGTTTTATTATTATATTTGGTGCAATGATGTATCTTATCTGTGTGAATAATAAGGGTCTTTAGCTTTTGAATTCAATAGACTTATTTGATAAAAATATAAGGTTTGCAGTCAGAGTCATTAAACAGTGAACTGTTGTATCTAACGAGAGTTTAAAGAACTGCTTGTCTATCTCAAAGCAGCTTAATTTATTTTGAAATATACAAGCTAACCCTTCCCAAATATCTCACATGAGGAATGTTTATACTTGAATTAAGCAAAGTTAATTCTGGAAATTTATCCTCAACATTGACTTTGAAGACACAAGCGAGATAGGATCAAATGGGACATGTGAGGAATATTTGTTTTATTTGTGTCAAAAAGGCAATAATTACATTGAAGCATGGATTGTTCTACAATTTTCTGCTGAATTAATTTTACTGTGCCGAGAAAATTCAAAAACAATTTGAGAAGTTTACCATAAGGACTAAAAGACTGAGCTTAAAAACCAGAACTTTGTAATATCATATCATATTTATGAAGAAGGATAATAATTTTAACACCATTGGATACTGTATGAATTGGGAAACCTTAACATGAAAAACCAAAAGAGGTGACAAAATAATTTAAAATTTTTCTTTTACAAAAGCTGAAAGTCTGAGTTTCTTCTTTTCCTTTGGATCTTACTTGTTAGCATCGTCCGGACCATCATTTGTTTTTAAAATCTCTTTCTCATACACTGAGCAGATGTGTGGCTGTGGACACTCAGAGGTGGACATGCCAAGTCTGGTCTGACTCCAATTCCTTAGATGGTCTCGATTGGGACTGAAAGTGTGTTTGGACCGGCTCGCTCGCTTCTGTTGATCACTAAAGTCGGATTGTATGAAAATGTAAACCATTGTGCATGAAGCCGTTTACTGAGCCTTGCAAAGTATTCATACCCCTTAAACTTTTTTGACATTTTTTAACAACGTTACCATAATGTCAATATATTTCACTGGGATTTTATGTAACAGACCAATAAGTAGAAGTGCTCAACACTGAAGTGGATGGAAATGGATACAATGTTGTCACAATACGTCACCAATAGCTACAAATCGCTGCTGTCCGACAGAAACCTTGGATCTCCAAAAATTAAATTTGTTCAGGAAATGAAAAAAACACCCTGCCTCTAATCTTAAATTCACACTTTTTGGTCAAAGGTACATCTTCTTTTTCCTTCTTTTCACAAGAAATGTATTCATAAAACCCCAGACAGAAATCGAGGGGATCAACAGAGGTGATTTTTTTAACAAGAAAACCTGGCCTGTCCAGCAGAACAACAGCTATAAACACATAACCAGAGTTATAGTGAAAGAAATAAGAAGGATACATATTAATGTATTTATTTCCCCCAGTCAAAGACCCATCCATCCATTTTCTGTACCCGTCCATCCTATGCAGGGTTGCGGGGGGGCTGGTGCCTATCTCCAGCAGTCATGGGGCGAGAGGTGGGGTACACCCTGGACAGGTCACCAGTCCATCACAGCCGGTCTAAGACCACTTTATCCAATTAGGAATCTGTAACAAAATTTAGAAATTAATGTTCACAGATGCTCCCCATTATATCTGACTATGCTTCAGCTATTTTGCAAAGAAGAATGAAAAAAAATGTAAGTCTAGAATTTGGAGAAGAAACATTTCCTTTTAATGACATGTTCTGCTTTTCATGACATGTTTCATGTCAATTAGCACAATAACCATGCAAGTGTCAGCATGGGAAAAGTGGAGGCAAATACAAAAGGAAGATGTTTCCTTTCATTTAAATGAGTATGTAGAAAAGAAGCTCTAAGTCATGTATGCCAAGTGATAAATGGATAGAGCTTTAATGTAAGTGCTGATGTATTTCTCCGAATACAAATGGATTTGGTGAGAATGAATGGATAGAAGGGCTGGGTTCTTTTTAGGTTCTCTTTGGTTTACTGGCTCAACCCTCTAAATGGGAGAGGAACCGTGTTTAAACAGTAGCAAATTATGGGAGGTGATTGTAGGACACTCTGATGTTGCTGGAGTCATTCATCACAAATCCACCATTAAGAAATAAAATAAAATCTAGATAGAATCTGTAGTTAAAATTCTGTCTTTGGAACACAAATTAATATTAAGCCTCCTTTCAACAGCCTCTACATTCAGTTTACAGACATCAAGAAAAACAGCAGCGTTACGGGAAACCGATTCCTAGTGATAACAACAGAAACAAGTTATTTTCCGGTTGCCACTTTTCACAGCAGCAGGTATTTCCTAAAGTACACTTTCCTCTCATTCTGTGGCTTTGTGCATCACCAAGCTGGGACACTACAACTGACAGTGCCTGTGTGCTTCCATATAAGGAGGCTAAGTTCGCCGTCTGGGAAGGCACGTAGCCGCATGCCGTTTATTTCTACTCAGTCTGCTGTTGTGGAGATATTACATTTAACTTTAATATCTAGGGCTGTTTTCTACCCTGACATTTTACAAAACAGTCTTACAGCATCTATTTTGTAAAGTTGTTTCATGAGAAAGCAACAGAAAAAAAATCCCCCCCTAAAACATCTGACAAAGATTCCTGCAATTTTATACATTAAGGCGAAAATGCACTGAAGAATACGAACAGGAAACCTGACGAGCCTGAGCATCTTCTCATGCCTACTAAAGTGCAAGATATGCTTGCTTTTCTAGCTTTACCTGGGCCACAATACAAGACAACAACCTGTAGAATAACAACACAAGACGCTGCATAAAAGGTCATCACAGCAGCATGTTGTGGCTTATAAACTGTGGGGAATTTCTATCCTGGTCGGGGACATTTTCATATGTGACCATGTTTGGTCAAATGGAATAAGGAGCTGCAGCTTCTTGATTGATTGCAAACACCTCTCTGGCAAGTGTTTATCTATATGCATGTTGAAGTGCTTTCCCCATCTGGTACTGGGAACCTCATCTGGTTATGAGGTATGGTCAGTCGATTAACCACATACTGAATGTCTCCATGTTTCCATTTATAACATATTTAACTAATTACAATGAGAGTGTTAAGAGAGCCTTCAATAACATCTAAATAACCAAAAATAAATACATTTATCTATACAGTAGATAGTAAAAGAAAGAAAAATGTTTGACATTTCTGATACTTTGTGACCTCTCTGTTAACATTGGGTTCAACTAGTGTTGTAAAAGTCGACCCCATTTTCTTCTTCCATGTCTTGGTCTTTGATACATTTTTACCTAGTCTAGGTCTGGCTGGACTCTAGACTTTTTTTTCCCTCAAGATCAGTCAAGACCACATAACTTTTTATTACAACTTAGTGTGGAACTCAATTGCAGCCAGTTATGTTTTTGTATACCTTTTTGGCAGTTGGATGTGATTGGTCAGACACTTAGAAACACTTGCTGTTCAAGGGAGTATTACCATCGTAATGTGTTTGCCTGATAACGATCTGTGACTGAAATGCTGCATATTGAAAGTTCACAAGTTTACCAATGTGCAGGAGTTTCCCCTCTTATTTTAAGTCTGTAAAATGTCACCAACTTGTTAGATTTATTTCCATGTGGTGAGGTTGACATCTGGTTTAAACTAAATGTTGTGGCAGGGCATATAAGTGAAAAAGTCAGAAGAACCAGTGCAACCAGTCACTCTGGAATGCTGTTATTAGTTAACTTGCTAATGAGCTGCCACAGGCAGCAACAACTTTGTTATTATAATTGCAGTAATAGTCATTAGAATGTTCTGTCATTGGTTTGGTCTTACTCATGGACTTGGTCTTTCCCCTCTCCACTTCTCAGTCTTGGTATGTCCAGGCCTCTGTCTTGAATCAGTCTAGGGTTAGGCGGTATTGAATACAACACTCACTTCAGCGAAATGATGAAAAATGAAAATGAGCAGATGTTTAGAAAATTATGGTTGGGCAGCTGAACTTTATTTCAGGTTCTTTAGGTTTGCATCCAAGAAAACTGAATGCTGAAACTCAGTTAAAAGGTGATTCAACACATCAGTAGTTTCAAGGTATGCACACTTCTACAGCCAACCTGAGAAATAAATTGAAATTTATTTAGGATAATTTAACTCAATAAAGAATTTTACCTTCTATTTAGTGTGATGATTAAATACGGCTTTTCTGGGCAAACTAATGGCATGGTGGGGCTTGAGCCCCCCACTGCAGAGAAAAACCTTTTGGAAAGCATCAAAATCAGGAATTAAGCATTTTATATATATTGGAACAGACTGAAAAGTGCTTCATGAATTGTATTTCTAATGTTGCAATTGGGCTTGCTGTGGAACAAGATATCTAATTGGTAATAATAATCCAAATGAACAAATTTTAAGAAAACATTACTGCTAGGAACTGCTAATGCGCTCTTTGTTCATCCCTTACACTGTCCTCTCTGTGGGTTGCATGTCTCCAGGGTTTGCAGTAATTATTCACAGCTCTGGATTCACTCAATATTTTAGGATTTGCTGTGAAAACCTATCAAAGCTGTTGGCAGTCAAGGCTTTCCTTCTTTATCTATTGATTTTTACATTTGCTGCATTCTCTGGAACACCACTGAACCATATCCAGTGCTGTTATGAATGCTGCTTGCTTCATAAAGACTTATTGTTTTTTAAGTCTTAGGTGCCCTAAAAAGTGTCTACCCTTTTAGAAATATCCTCTGTTTTGCTTTTTTGTCAATACTGAAATCATCAAATGCCAGATAAATGCATTTAATACAGGAAAAAAGCTATCCTAACCAACCAAACTCTGGCAACAAACGACATGAAAATTTTGTAATGTGCCTTTTACTTCGCTTACATACTAAAAAACACTATTTTGTATGAATTAGAATCTGTCTTTCAGACTCACCATATGGATGTGATTTATTTCAGTTTAACCATGTGACTAAAATGTTGGTTTGAAGAAGAAAACTATATACAACAGTGTTTTTAAATATTTGGCAATCTCTGAAGGGACTCCTTGTGAACATCTGCGTAAATAATAATGTCAACCTGATAAATGTTTCCCTCTTAGTGAGGCAATGGTACTGCTTTTAGAATATTTCTGTATTAGAGCAGAAACAATTCAGCCTAACAGACTCTAATCCATACAAATCATCTGTCTGCTGACTGATGGGGCAGCTGTTCCAGGTTAGCACTTGAGTTCAGTCTGAATGTGTTTGCACTGATATTTAAACACAAACTTGGTAGGAAGCCGTATTCTTGCTTCAAGTGGTGACTTTTCACGCTTCTGAGATCCAGAGGTCTCGCTGAACCCAGGCTGGTTTAAACAATGCTGGGTCATTCATTTTAAATATCTGACAGCTATATTTGTCTTGAGATCAGATTTTATCTGGTGCCTCAGCACCTTGAAAGTTGTTCCTTTTTGATATGCACTCTATAGACCAACTTGGACCATCTTTGTTTCTTCACCCTTTTTTTTATTTATTTACGTGAAGGCAATCGGGCAACAATCTGGACAGTTAACCTGAATGTTGTATTTTCATTGTGTTAATTGCAAAATATAAGTAAGTATTCTGTTAGACAAAAAGGTATTACTTTTTACTTTTCATAATGATAAAATCCATCTGTCAATCTGACCAATCTTATCATTATTAGTTTTCAGTGTTTGGAGGCCGAATTTAATTACATCATGTTATAAGGTTTTGCTCACCAACAAAATAAAATACATTTTATATTGTTTTTTCAATTAGTCTCCTGAGTGGTAAAATAATTTGATGGATAGCCATAATTCCTCTCATTTTAATGGATATTTAGCATATACTAATTCAGATAGTTTTTTCTTTTCTAGATGTTCTTTTCAGTAGCGCCAGTTTTGCTGTACGGATTCAATGTCAGGTGTAAAGCTCTCGGACACTCTCTACTGTATTACTAAAAACCTAGTGAGTGTTTTACTTCAAAGTCTATTTTTGCTGGCTCTTTTGTTCCGTGAGTATTTTTCTCCATGAGACTTCCAAACAGGCTAAAAATGCAGCTGGTAAGTGTTCAGTGGCAAAAAAAAATACAATAGTTTTGCTGGCTTTTGAGGGCCACTGTTTCTATTTAGTACTAAATATCAAGCTCATTGCAAACAATTTTATTACAAATATTACAAATACCATTTTCAGTAAAACCACCTAATTCTTAATTCTACAATATGTACCAAGTTATTCCCTTAAATGCATTGTGGTTTGCTGTTGTTTGTTACCATGCACATGTGATTATGTCTTCTGAGCTCTTTTGTTACATTTAAATGGGTTGTAGATTCTCAGAGTTGATTGGGTTTCCCAGTTTGCAGATAAATATGATGAATGAAGAGTTGTTTCCTTAGGCCATCAATTCAGTTCAGCCTCTATTGCTTTCCCCTCTTTGTGTTGTATACACTAAAATGAAGTGGGACTTTTTTCCCCTTCTTTTTCACAAGTAAGATTTTAGAATAACTACGCTGGTCAAACAAGAAAACAGAAAACCTCCAATTGATTGGAAAAAAAAACCTTGTGAAAATGACCTTTTGAATTTAGAGCAAGGGAAACTGGAGATGGGCTGAAGAGGAGAGGGGAGGATGAGAAAGGAAACGAAGGGAGTAGGGAGGCAGGCTTTGCCTTTTCTGGTAGTTAAAGTCGCTCAAAGAACAAGCAAGAATTCTTGAGCTGCTGAGGAGCTGAGATACAAACCAGATTTCGAAGGCTGATTCATGACAAGGGAAGAGACACAGTTGCTTATGGACTAAACTTCTGAGCTGCTAAGGTATTGTAAACTAATGTGCACTGTAGTTTTTATCTCTCGCATATATCATTAAGCTGACTTTGGTGGTCTGTGTGCCTGATGTGTCACATATAAGAAGCTGGTAATCCTTGATGCTTTCTCTTTCAAATGTTTGGATTGTGGTAACAATTCCCAAAGAACTGCAAAAGACAACATACTGGTGCAACACTTTTAATCTTTATAGACAAATAACTGTATGCTGAAATGAGTAGCAAAAATCTATGCATCATATTTGTGTGTTTCAGTGAGAAAGTGAGGAGAATCCTTGGGGCAACATGGATGATGACTTTGACCGCCGCATGGAGCTGAGGAGGCAGCGGAGAGAGCAGATGCGTCAGGAAGCAGAAAAGTGAGTAACCCCTCAAAAAGATGTGGACAAGTGCAAGTCATACTTGTAGAGCTCCTGTCAGAGGTTTGCATTAGCTCATCCTGGGGAATGAATGTCATTTTAAAATGGGTCTTATAAAGTGGCATTTAAATAGTTTATGAAGGAACATACATACTGTATGGTTGAATCGGTTGTAGGTTCATCCAATCCACACAAAGTCAAAATTATGCATAAAGGTTCAAGTGTTGCCTACATTCGTGGAAGACACTAGAATGACCTTTGTTTCACAGTGAACATTTTGACTAATTGAACAAGAGAAAAAAGTCCTACAGCGTGCAAAGTTTGGGGCATTTCTTGCACAATGACAAGAGAAACACGGTTTAGAGTGAATTGAGGGCTTTTAAGCCTGAGAACACAGGGTCCACTTTCAAGGATGGTGGTGGTGGTATCATACTGTGGCTACTGTGGAGCTCCAAAGTGGATGAAAAGTAAAAATTCTTTAACTTTCACATCAACAGCTAAATGAGAGCCTATCATGAGGTTGGAGATCCTGGACCGTCAGTGCCGCTATCCAAAATAATTTCAGTCTCACATCAACATGGTTTGAGATTGTGCCCACCAATGAACATATATATCCTTCTCCAAAATGGACACACTGCATATTTAGGCCAAGATTGAATTGGCCTAATTTGCAGTTGCCAACATGGCCAAGCGAAACATCCTTCACAGAAATGTGCTTGACAACACAGACATTTTTTGGCCAAAGTGACAAAAAATATGTTTGAAGTATTTCAAGCCTGAAAGCATTGCAGGTATCAAGCATTGTAGTGGTAGTATCATGCTAAAGGTTTTGTTTTACTGCCAGTGGTATAGGTGAATTTTACAAAGTTGACAGAATAGTGAAGAAGTGAGACAACTTGACCTCAAATCGACAGCTAGTTAGTTCAAACTTGGACATAATTAGCTATTCTGACAGTTCAATGATCTCAAGCACAAAACAGAAGCTGGCTTTTTCATTGGATAACGCAGGCCAATTAGGCTTCTCCATTGGGCCGGAGCTCTAAATTTAGACCACACTCAACATTGCCATCTCTGTGTGCAATCAACTGTGTCATGAATATCTGTAACAATACATAGAAACATTCAACATTCAATATAAACTATTTTTCTGTCATCTGCAGAATCTACTGATGACAGAAAGTTTACAGCCAGTGTAACAGATCATATTAAAGTGGAATCTATTGACTGCATTGTGATCCCACATGAGCTGACTTTTCCCCCATACGCAGTGACAGTCCCATATAAAAAGATATTTTTTAATGGTGCTCCATCAAACGTTGTTGATACAAAGGTATTCAGCAAGACAGCTTCTGTGAAAAAGACAGAATCTTGATTTAAAAAAATCTTCCACGTGGCGAATATGGCTTCAAATTGGATTAGGGGTGCAATCAACCTTACACTTTCCACATCTCAGTTTTAGGTAAGTAATAAGTCCTCTCTTTGTTAAATGTGTATTGGCTGTATAATCTTTTTTCTGTACTGGTCTAGATCATGATTGATTTGGGTTTTGACCCAGTGTTGTGGTTTTATGTTTTCAACCTTCAAAATCGGTAAAGTTGCGAACCTGTGTGAAGAATTGTCAGCTTCTCAATTTTCAATTTTCAGTATGTTTATTTAGAGATACCTTATTTTATTAAGCAAATTAACAAAATGCAAATGTTTCTTTCTTTTTTCTTTCTTTCTTTCTTTCTTTCTTTCTTTCTTTCTTTCTTTCTTTCTTTCTTTCTTTCTTTCTTTCTTTCTGTCTTTCTTTCTGTCTTTCTTTCTTTCTTTCTTTCTTTCTGTCTTTCTTTCTGTCTTTCTTTCTTTCTTTCTTTCTTTCTTTCTTTCTTTCTTTCTTTCTTTCCGTTAAACCCATAAGATCTTAAATTTTTCCCACTGCCTGGTTAAAGGAGACCTGCTGGTCTGTGTGTGCATCAGTTGGGGAAATCCTCTACCACCAATCTTTTGGCCTTTAGAAACCCTCACGGATTTCTCAGTCTCTAGTTTGAGGATTGCTTGTACAGGAAGAAGCACTTTCACAATGCCTGCAGCTGAATATCATAACGCAGTTGCGTCAAATGCATCAGCAGCAATTAATTAAGTCAAGCTGAAGCCACAATTATTATCCATAACTCTCAAGAGAACGCAGGGCCGAACTGTGAGTATTGAATGCAATTATGGTTTATAGGGTTCTTAAAATTTAAAAGGTTACGCTGATAAAACCAGGACATACTGGTTTCCTTAGGTGTTCTTAAACAGGTGGAAGGGGTTTGATTCAGCTCTTCCCTGGATGACTGGGTTGTGTTTCTCTCTGAATCTAGGGTCTCACTTTCTACGCCAAGTTTGGGATTTATAGAAAATAAGCAGACAAATGTGCGCAACTTTAAGCACACTAAGGACCTTGCTTATGCACATATTGGACACGGAGGACACTGGCAGCGCAGCCGGTGAGATGGCAAAATTGTGAATTTAAGCCACGTTTTCAGACTTGTACAGCTTTGCACACACAAACAGTCAGCCCCCACCCCTGAAGTGAGAACAAAAATGAGAATCTGAATGAAAATATGTTGCATTTAAGAATTACATCACAGCCCGTTATGTGTCTTTAGATTATACAGCAACTGCACTTATTGGTGCATTAATTGTGTGAAGTAGAAATATAAATAGTAGGCCTACAGTTAAACTCCTGCATAATGCTGCACAATGGATGCGCTGGCTCTCATTGAAGATCACGCCACTGGCAGCATCTGGCTGGGGAGCTGATGTAGATTCCCTAAAGCGCTCCTGTTAGATATTTGTGCTGAACCGGGCCCAGTGTTAGATCAACCGACCCCATCCCCCCCATCCAGCAACACATTCTGGCTGTGGCATGCCGTCCACCTTCCTGTTTATATCAGCCACGCCGCTGCACTCAACACTGTGTCCCTCGCAGCTCTTCTGTTTATTTGTGAGCCCTAATTAATATTTTACACGAATGATGCATTTTAAAAGTAGACTTAAAACACACCTTTTCTGTCAGGCCTTAAATATCTAGGAGTGCTAAAACTTATTACGTTTGGCTGTAATTTAGTTTTATTTGTTTTAATTTGCTTTTATTCCAAACTTATTGTTGCTACAAGAATTAATCATATAATTCAAACTTTATATTTATTGTTTTTATTTATTTTATAGCATGTGCTTCTGCTTTTAATTTTTTTATCTTAATATTTTCACTCTTATTGGCTTGTTAAACATTTTCTTATTGCTAACTATATTTCTGTCTTTTAATGTGAAGCACTTTAGTCGACTTTTGAATGAGTGAAGCTCTACATAGATTGATTAAAATAAAAATGGTTTTCCATGCCTCCATGTTCTGCTTTCTCCGCATTGCGGTTGCCATGGTTACCCGTGAAATGCCCAAATCAGCTGTCTTAATTATGCAGAATATTCACTAGGCAATTTGCATTGACTGTTTATGGCCGAAAGTGAGTGTATAGTAGGCGGGATATAATCCAAAAAACACCTGAGCACATTTCTAAGGAGAGTGGGATTTATAAAGTGTAAATTGATAGATCTAAAACTTACCAGGCGTAAGTAAAAAATTTTAGCTGAGCTTAAGTATGGTTTTAGTATAGATTATACACAAAGTTTTATAAATGAGACCTTCTGGTCTTTATTTCTTCCTTGATTATCCATATTTGTCAAAGGTAAGATAACAAAGCCTGTTTTTAACAGTCTCACATCAATTTGTCAGGACAAACTGCTGATGTAAAGTAACATTATGCAAATTCTTCCTCATTTGCAGAAGAAATAATAAGCAGAAGGAGCAGTCTAAAGAGATTAAAACTGTCAGCATCTTTGAGAAAGGCTGACATTGAGGATGAACACAGCTTTCTTTCTGCACAGCCCAAACAAAACTAGCAAGAACTTCTGTTCTTTTCCTATTGAGATGTTGCATGTGGCATGACACATTATAAAAACCAAATAGTCCTAGGAATCCTAAAGTATCAATAGCTACAGAGCTTTTGCAATACTATTCAAACCACTTGAGCTTTTGTACATTCTACATGTTTTAACCATACACTTCGATGTACTGGGATTTTATGTGATTGGCCACAAAAAAGGGGAAGTAGAAGGAAAATTATACATGGTTTTCCAAATGCTGAAGAAGTAAAAGTCTGCAAAGTGTGGAGTGCATGTTTATTCAGTCCCTTTTTACACTGATACTCCTAAATAAAATCCTGTCAATCATCCTAATGAATATTTCTGTCAGGAATCCGAGTTGTTTAAAGGTGGGGTAGGAAATCTTGGAAAAGTTTTTCAGTAAGCTATATTTTGAATAAAAAGTCCAATCCCCTTTCTTCAGGTTCCCTCCCTAAGCCATGCCTCCAAAATAAGGAACGTGCAATGCTTGCTACAGATGGTTCATGCGAGGTCCAGCGCTGCACAGCTTCGATTGGCTAACAGTTTCATGGCTCCTTCACAGATAATAAAAAATCAGACTTTATTAGCAACATAAGCAACCAATGTGATTGTTGTTTAAAGTTATATTTATCTGTATATTACATTATAAACTAGACTTTCTGCTGATATTTTGATATGTGTTCAAAGTAATCTTGGGCTATCAAGAACAGCTGATTGCAGTGATGACAACTTAGCAGCCCATTAACCAAAGTAGGCTACATATAGCTACATTTTGGTTTAGCTGTATTATAAACTATTTTTTTAAAGATATTTAGAGCTTCCATGACGAGAGCCTTTCTGGCACTGGTTTTGAATATATAACGGAAAAAGATGTATCTGAATGGAGTTAGGTCAGTGGCTTGTGCTCTGACATGTACAGTAAACTCTTGATAGTTCAAGTACAGTAGATCTGTTCTTTAGTGTTTATGTTGCTTTACAAGCCAGGATTCAGTCACCGAATTTACAGAGTAATCATCCACTGGAGCTCAGCTTGACCCATGACTCCAGTCTGATGTTCAACCTGTTATATCTGACATCTGGTGCCCCTCCATCAGTCCTCCCAGCTGTAGATCAACCCACCTGATGTCTCTACACAAACTGCCAAGAGAAGCCCACCAGATGTAAAAAGGATATGCTCAATAATACATAGGCAATAAATATTTGTTCAGTCTGATTGTGTCATTCTGCATTAACAATGTATCTTACCATCTCTCTTCATTCTGAATCATGACAACCTAAATATTTCACATTTTATATTAAAGATCTTTTGGATCTTTGCTCAGCTGATCATATTGGTCAGTGGTGGATGAAAAGTCGGGCCCATGCTGCAACACAGCAGAGTCTAGTCTGTGGGTGGTGGAGTCAGTGCTGTGAAAACAACTTAATCACAACCGCACATCTGATTTGCTTCTAAAACAGCTCTTGGGTTGTTGGGACTGGTGGACCTAATAGAATTCACAGTCTTCTTGAATTCTCTGGTCTTGACAGTCTGCTCTGCGCCACCCCTCTTGGAGCAGCAAGTCTTTGACACGGGATGGTACTCTGTAGGTCTGATATGTAGCTGTAGTTCTTTTCTACCAGAGTGTAAAGCCTTTTTTTTTGACAAAGCACTTAATTTATTGTTTGCCATCGATATGTGAGGAGCATTTTAGGCAATATTGCAAAAAGTGTTGGAGAAAATAATTACAGATTCCATCTCTAATTTCAACAAAAAATTGGAACTGTGCTTCAAGTGAGATGAAACCTGCTCTTAAATTCAAACATTCCTGATTTTCTTGCTGGAGATATAAAATAAATCACAGTTGGAATTACATCCTGATAAATGATGAATGCAAACCCTAAAAAAGAACAAAACAACATTCTGTATCATATCATCTCAGTGTGTGATTAGTTTTTAAAAATCAGACTCAAGACTGTTGCTTCCACAGCTGTGAAGCTTTCTGAAGTCTTCTAAAGAACACCTTTCTCTTTCAGTGTGGTTCTCTGTTTTCTAACATTCACTGAATCATGTAAAGTCACAAGGATAGATGTGATCAAGGTGTGTGATGGGAGTGGTGTGTTCCCACTTTTCTTGTTTGCTTTTCATTGGCAAAATCTGTAAGACTAACATTTAGCGAGAATGCCGCTGCAGTGGCATGAAGCATCACAATGCACCAAGTGTTTAAAACTGACAGGTTAAGATAACTATTTTCTGTAAGCATTAAAGGAAAAAATGCCCACAGATATAAATCTTTGACCTTACACTCAGCTTCTTCAAAGTTCAGTTGTGTCACCCCTTTTCAGTATTTGTGTTATTTATGGGGTGGTAAGATATGTCAGTTTTATACGACTCACGCATATAGGAAGCTGTCTGAGAGAGTGGAAACAATGATGAGAGGGAAAAGAAGAAACACCCAAACAAGACTCAAGTTTCCTCCAGCAATAAGCCCTTTTTACCAACAATTCTGTTTGCTTTTCATACGCAGTTTTCTTCCAAAGATGTTTAGCTGCAGGACTTTTTCCTCTTGTTTGATTAGCGATTGTGTCTCTAGTCAAAAATGATCACTGTGAAACTAAGGCAGTTCTGGTATCTTCCACAAATGTCGGCAACACCTTCTCAGCAGCAAAAAGGAAAACCTATACAACATAGGAGTACACCTAGCTCCCTTTGGGTGGACATTCAACTGAGCATCAGAAAAACTCATTTGGTGTGCAAATTACAGAATTTTATTTTATTTATCATTTTTAGCACTCATGGCACCCCTACCCAGATGATGCCCTGGGCAGTGAGCCGTGTCATCCATATCGGTAACTGCCGTTGGCTTCTTTCACAAATGTGTACAAGACCAGCACAACACAGGAGAATGTACACTCCTCATTGGCTGGATACTCAAATAGGCAACAGAAAACTCAGAGTGCTTATAACCGAAACCTTTTTTTTTGTGCCGGCCTGGGTGGTGAAACATATCAACTATATGGCAGTGCTGTGAGTATAATAGCTCACAAACAACATCCAACAACATGCTAAAAACTTTTTTTTTACAGAACTAGCCTCCCATTCCACACAAAGTATCCATTTCCAATATAATGTGCGGTTAAGTTTTGCTAAACAAGGTATAAAATGGTTACGACTGTGGCTCAGGAGTTAGGAGTTCGTCTTGTTGCCCGTTCAATCCCCCACTCCATCCGTCTCAGCCGTTGTGTCCTTGGTCAGAGGGTCCGGTGACGCCAGTGTTTGGCAGCCTTGCTTTTGTCAGTGTGCCCCGGGGCAGCTCTGGCTACAATGTAGTTTACCATCACCAGTGTGTGAATGTGCGTGAATGGATGAATGACTGAGCGTACTAAATAAAGCGTTATAAAAGTACAGGCCATTTACCACTGAACAAAATCTGAAACTGAACAAGTAGTTGGTTTTGGTTTTCCTTTTTCAATATAAGTATTACACATTCTTCACACTAAAAGCTGCTTTTGCTTAGTTCTGATGTGGGAACATTAGACACTTGCATGAATATGACACAAGATACTTGGATGCTTCCTGTTATAAAAACTAACCTGCATTCTGCAACTTTGAGGACAGTCAGAAATTTGCTAAAATCCCTTCTTTAACAAACCAAATACAGGGGCCTGGTGTAAATGTGCTCACATTATTTTGTTATTATGTAGCTTAGATAAAGATAATTTATACATTTGTTGCCATGTGAATTAAAAAATATATTTCAATGAAAGCTAGTTAATTTGCTATTTTCTTGGCACAGAGCTGTGGAATTATTATGATGCAGAACTATGAAGTTTACTTTTTGATCAGAACCCCTCTATGTTATGAGCCCTGGCAAAAAGAGTGTTCCCAGCTATTTTCTCACAGTCTTTCTGTCAGCTCCCCCTCGGTTTCTCTTCTTTATGTGGCAGACACTGGAATGTTTTGATTGTCTTTCTATTTTGGCACGCGATGACCTGCTCTGATACTCTTAAACCGTTTTAGTAGTTTTTGCGCTCTTCAACTCTTTCTTCTTCCCTCCAAGCAAAACAGGAATCATATTTCTCTCTATTTCACATCTGATGTCCTATTAGTTTGTCATGTTAATGTAGCAAGAGTTAGAGCCCTGCTGTACCAAAGGGCCTTTACTCTTGTGCTTTTTAGCAACATTAAAAGAAGAAGGCGATACTTGTGGGTCCCTGAACTTTTAGTTCTTTTCATTTATTTTTTCAGGAAATAATGTTTTCTTAAACTCCATGGAGACTCACAGATTTAACAAATGGTTCACAAGTTGGAAAATCCTTTTGTCAATTAAGTGACATAAGCATGTTCTGTTTGCATGTTGTTTCAGGGGGGGTTATACTAATGATGACGATGAGGAAGAGGCTCGGGAGCGAAGAAGACGTGTAAGAGAAGAAAGAAAGAAAAAGAGAGACTTGGAGGAGTCTGAAACGACAGACACAATCAGTACTAACAGGTACAGGACAGCTGGGATTCATTCAAGGAAACGGGATTCATATTATATATAATGGAAACTTGGTTCCAATATTTTCAATGCAACTGTTGACATGTCATGTAACCTCTACTTTTTCATCATGTTTACCATTACAAAAACACTGTAAGCATGATACAAACAGGTGGAGAACCTTTTATTGAGGGGGCTTAGTAATCATCCCTGTTAGTGTAACATCCTGAGAACACCAATATTATAAACTACTGGGCACACTCACTACAGCAGTTTTCTGCTTAAGTTATCCCATTTTGCAAAATCTAATAAATTGATCATAAACAATCCAGCAATGATGGAAGCAATATGCCTTCAAAGTTTTAACAACTACTTTTCTAACTTCCTGTAGAAGATAGCTGTGTTACTGTAATAATTTAGCTTGTACAAAACCGGAAAAAGCATTTCAGTTGAATTATTTTTGTTGTCCAATTGAAGCATGACATTACAAGCAGTGTCTGCAATGTCTGTCTGCCATTGGTGAAAGTTTACAATTAGTACAATCCAAATGGTGACAACATGGTTTCACACAAAGGTTTATTGTGAACTTATGCATTTATTTTTATATATTACTGAATAAAAAAAGGGAGAAACTATGCTGGCAGAAATGTATTCAGTGCAGAGACATCAAAAACCCTCACATATTTTGGACAGCCTTCACTTCACAATTGCTTGTATTTTCTGCTTTTTAAAAAAATGTATATTTCATGTGTTTATTTTAACTCTAATCCTAGCCCAGCAGTTTTGGACTACTTTCCAAGAAACTACATTCCAGGAGTTTAGCAGGTCCTTTCCAGAACTTACCATATACTTTGTGGAATCTTACTATTATCCAGGAACCTAAGGTTGCTTTCCGAATTTTTGATCCAATATGCCATGAAATATTCAGGGGTATTTTGGAAAGTGCCTGTTAAGTTACATAAAAGTTCTTGAAATGTGTTTGGTAGGTTGCAAGAAAGTTCCAGGAGTGTACCAAGTAAGTTTCACTGAAGTTCCTTGTAAGGGCTGGAAACCTGATCCGTTTTAAGAAAGTTCTGGAAAGTATCTGAAAACTTTCAGGAATATTTTGAAACAAGTAACCTCTGACTTACTGGAATGTGTAGGCCATATCAAAGTGCTACCAAAGAGGTTTTCCGAATAAGCTTTCTCCAAAAAAGAAATTTTGGTAGCAATAATTTATTACTGCCAAAAAAACTTTCTCCGTTTCACCAAAGCTGATAAAGCATCCACTAATCCATTAATATGACATTTGATTATAGTCAGAACTGTAAGCCTATGTTAAATTTCAAATTTCTCATGTTCCTTTAGCGTGACCGAGACAGAATCCGCTGCTCCTCCAGGAACAGTTGTAGAGGATGACCAGGCTTTGCTGGAGCGTCTAGCCAAGAGGGAGGAACGCAGGCAGAAGAGGATGAAGGAGGCAATGGAGAGGCAGAAGGAGCTTGACCCCACAATCATCTCCACCAACGGCACAGACACAAGCTTGCAGGAGCAATCTTTCATTACCTGTAACAGCAAACAGAAAAAGGAGCAAGAGGAGAACACAGAGAATTCTGCTCAGGAGGAAGTCACTGATACTGAACCTAACTCATGGAGGAAGGAGGGAGAAGAAAAGGAGGATGAGATGGTGAGATAAGAAGCGTATTTTCTTTTTTGTGAGTGAGAACAAATAATAATAGAAAAGAAGAAATACCTCTTATCTCTTTGTAGGGGTGAAGATATGAATAGAATGTTAAAATGTAACTTATTTCAGGAGACTGAAGAGAGGGCGGTAATGAATGAAGTGCAAACTGAGGAACCTGATTCAGAGAAGAAAGATACTGAGGAGGAAGCCGTTCCTGGTGAAAACAAGGAGGAAGAAGAAGGCGAGATGAAAGAAGAGGAGGAAAGACGACATAAAGAAGAGGAAGAAAAGCTAAGGATGGAGGAGGAAGAAAGGCAGAAAAAGGAAGAAGAAGAAGAAGAAGAAGAAGAAGAAGAAGGGAGGAAAAGGGAGGATGAGGAAAAACAACAAAGAGAGGTGGAAGAGAGGTTCAAGAAAGAGGAAGAAGAAAAAGAAAAGAAAGAAATAGAGGAAAAAATGAAAGATGAAAAAGAAAAAGAAAGAAGGCAGATGGAGGAGAGACTAAAGAAAGAGGAGGAGAAAAAACAAAAGCAGGAAGAGGAAGAAAAGCTGAAAAGGGAAAAGGAGGAAAAGCAAAAACAAGAGATGGAGGAGAAGATGAGGAAGGAAGAAAACAAACAGAGGCAAGAAATTGAAGAAAAAAAGAGAAAAGAGGAGGAGGAGAAGCTAAGGAAAATAGAGCAGGAAAAGAAGAAAAAAGAAGAGGAGGAGAATCTAAGGAAGATAGAGCAGGAGGAGAAGAAGAAAAAAGAAGAGGAGGAGAAGCGGAAAAAGGAGATAGAAGAGAAGAAGAAGAAAGAAGAGGAGAAGCGGAAAAGGGAGATAGAAGAGAAAAAGAAAGAAGAGGACATGAAGAAACAAGAAGCAGAAAAGAAAAAGAAGGAAGAAGAGAGGAAGAAAAAGGAGATAGAGGAAAAAAAGAAAGAGGAGGAGGAGAAGCGAAAAAAGGAGGCGGGACAGAAGAAGACAAAAGAAGAGGAGGATAAACGCAAAAAGAGAGAGGATGAGGAGAACAAGAAGAAGAAGAGAGAGGAGGTAGGAGTGTGACTAACTGTAGATTCAAAAACTGCAGTATTCAATTGTTCATTAAGAAAGAAACAGTCATTGTATTATAACATAGGTACACTGGAAGGCATTTGTTTTGATTTTATATATCATCAGATTTAATTTGTTTATATGCTGTGCACTGAGGCCACAGTGCAGTCTCAGAGTCGTCACTTTCAAAGAAGTTGAAATTACAATGCTTAGGTCATCATTATTTACCTCTTTGTCTGGTCTTTTTCTGTTTGAAGGAGGAGAAACCCAAGAAACTCGGTTTTAAAGAGAAGGTAAAGCAAAACTAGCAGTTCTTTGTATATATATATTCCAGCTTCCACGTGCTACATGTCGTTGTGTCCTTGGGCAAGACACTTCACCTACCCGCCTACTGGTGTTGGCCAGAGGGGCCGATGACGTGATATCGCAGCCTCGCTTCTGTCAGTCTGCCCCAGGGCAGCTGTGGCTATTATCATAGCTTGCTTCCACCAGTGTGTGAATGTGAGAGTGGATGAATAATGGAGTTGTAAATAATAAATTATAATTATTAGATAGATAGATAGATAGATAGATAGATAGATAGATAGATAGATAGATAGATAGATAGATAGATAGATAGATAGATAGATAGATAGATAGATAGATAGATAGATAGATAGATAGATAGATAGATAGATAGATAGATAGATAGATAGATAGATAGATAGATAGATAGATAGATAGATAGATAGATAGATAGATAGATAGATAGATAGATAGATTGATTGATTGATTGATTGATTGATTGATTGATTGATTGATTGATTGATTGATTGATTGATTGATTGATTGAATAGATAGATAGATAGATAGATAGATAGATAGATAGATAGATAGATAGATAGATAGATAGATAGATAGATAGATAGATAGATAGATAGATAGATAGATAGATAGATAGATAGATAGATAGATAGATAGATAGATAGATAGATAGATAGATTTATATTAATATATATGCGTATATATACCAACACCTCCAGTAATATCTGAATAAATGTTAGTTACCATGTTATAAGGCTGACTGTTATGGATGACCATACATTTTCAGTTGGCTTAAGGCTATTCAAGAAGCTATTGGTTGGGTTAGTGTTTTCAATAGTTTCTAAACTAGTTTCATTATATATTTGGAGTGATTGTCCTGTTAAAAAACCCCAACTAGGACTAGGTATTTTATTCCACTTTGGGCAATGCTCCAGAACTGTTATTATTATTATTATTATTATTATTATTATTATTATTATTATTATTATTATTATTATTATTATTATTATTATTATTATTATTATTATTATTATTATTACATTTTAATAAAATCAATGAAGTCATTTGTTGTGTAAACATTTTCCCCTGAAAAAAGATATATCTTAACAATATAAGATATATCTTAACAATACATGATACTCATGCCCATGATGAGTGTATGCAAAATTCTCACTTGCACTGTGATTTGTTTTTCCATCAGTGAAGGTATTATGTGTAACTTGTTCTTCCTCTTTATTCAAGAATGAACCTGCTAAACAAAATGGAGCTATCTTTGAGAGCAAATTGAAGAAAACAGAAAAAACATCAAGGTAAAACTTGAAAAACTCAACACAACATAGTAGAAAATTAAAGCTAACTAGACAGAGGACCTACTGTAATTCCACATATTTCATTGTTAAGTGCTGCTGGAATTGATGGATTTACAATACTGTGCAAGCAGGGACGCTGTTCCTTCCAGCAAGGCCGAAGATGCTGAGCGACGGGAGGCCGAGCGTAAGCTGCTGGAGCTGAAGCAGCGACGGAACAACGTGGAAAGCGAGGAGATCGAAAAGATGAAGCAGAAGCAGCAGGATGCAGAAGCTGAGTTGGAGGAGCTAAAGAGGAAGAGGGAGGAGAGGAGGAAAATCCTTGAGGAGGAGGAGAGGCAGAGGAAGAAGGAGCAAGAGGAAAAGAAAGCTAAAGAGCAGGTAAACATGTACTTCCTTTTTCTTTTTCTTTTTTTTCTTTTTATCCCACGGTTTTTTCCCATCATTTATCACCCAGTGCTCCTACCCTAGGGGTCCAGTCCTGGGGTTCCCTCAGCATGATGCTACTGCCACCATGCTTGACAGGTGGTCCAATGATTTTCGGTATAAAGCCTCATCTTGAGCCCTTCAAACGTCATTCTGAATATTGAGACTAATTATCTGAATCTTTGTTTCCTCTGACAATAAAACCTTAAGACATTTGGCTTGTCCAGGTGGGCAACTGCAAACATTGTTTTCTATGTCCGTGTTGATGTTGTTCGCTCTTCCCTGTGGACAGTGACACCGGGGATCCAGCATACCTCAGTTTATGAGTATCTTTTCTTTCTAGAAAGAAGATTGAAGAAATGCCCTGACCTGACAAAATCTGCATTCCAATTCCTGCTATTCAGTTATATTTAAAACACACTGTGATTTTGTGTAACAGGAGGAGAGAAAGAGGATGAAGGAAGAGATAGAAAAAAGAAGAGCAGAGGCTGCAGAGAAGAAGAAACAAATGGGGGAGGAAGCAGCAAAACCTGATTTTACCATCAGTCCCAAAGGCTCCTCTAAGGTGAGATTTGGAGAAAAAATGTATTTAACACGAATTCAAAACATACAGAATGTGATTGCTGAAAAGAGTTGCAAAAGCATATTTTCAATTATTTTCAGTAATTATGCAGTCCATCACTTCAACATATAGTCAGCTGTGCAGAGAGCCACAGGCAATGTTACTGAAGAGATAGTTGACCAATATATTCCTTTGCAAATATGCAAAATGATGTCAAAGTGAAAATAAAAGTAAAGAATGAAGTTATAGGAAATAAAAAATTATTGTCTGAAAGAAAAGTGAAAATGTCTGTGCGTGAAAAAACTCCAGCATTATATATCAGTTCTTTACATTTTCCTTCTAACTAGCAAAATGAACAAAGGATTGTGATTTTATTAACTTCCTCTCACAGGATTTTCAATTATCCAGTGAAGGTTCTTTTAGACATCCCGTTTTTTTATCACCTGCATTTATATCTAAAGTTACAAGTCTTTAATTAGTCAGTCAGAATTATACTACATAACAACAGTTAAAACCATTCACAATGGTTGGGTTCTTGACTGAAAATGAGTTTTAAAATTAACAAAAAAGAAGTCCATAAATATTTGAGGATTATCAGAAACTCTAAGATAACATTAAAAGATTTCTAAAAGATGATCAGCCTTTCTTAAAGTGGAACACCATAAATGTATCCTGGCTTCAGAAAAACTTCACAGGCCAGTCGATCAGCTAGCATCCAACAGCAGCAGCACATGTGTCTGCCTCTATAAGCCAGCTCAGCTTGTCCATTTTGTTTCTGCATTGTCAACCTTGAGCAACGATGTCTCATGCAGATTGGGGAAAAGGCAGAATTTTTGACCAAGTCAGCCCAGAAAAGGTGCGTCAGAAGATTAACAATACCTGAATAAATACAAATAATGAACCAGTAACTGTTTTATCACTAACATACAGAATGTTTTTATCCATCCAACAGCCCAGCGAGGTTGTCACACACTCCGTTTGTGCCCAAGATTGGGAACAGATTGGAACAGTTTACCTCCGCTGTTCAGGTGAGACTTAATATTATCAAATCCCCCCTCGACAGAAAAGACATTGCCAGAAATTTGTGTATTTGAATTCTTGTTGAAATTAAAGACAATTAGCGTCAAGAAAGCTAGTCAAAGCATAAAGTGCACAGTAAAATAATGTATAAATCTATTTAAAACCACAAACTCTGATGATTTCCTTGAGATTTCAGGACAAAGGAATGCATTACATGGTAGCAGATAATCTGTGGGGAATCTTAGAGCTGAGTTAAGTTATAAAGTGAAATCCCTAACTTTGATCATCTTATGGAGCACCATTCAATCCACCATCCAAAACTAGAGCGCCAAACCTATTACAACATGTCCTCCACCTAAACTGATGGCTGGGTTAGGAGAGCATCAGAGAAGCAGTCAAGAAGCAAATGGTAACTCTAGAAGAGCTGTAAAGAGCCACAGCTCAGGTGTGAGAATGTGCTAGACCAGACAACTATCAGTGATGCACTCCAGAAATCTGATGGCGGCAGCATCATGATGAGGGGATGATGTTTTTAGCAGAGACAGAGAAGCTGGTTAAAGATGATGGGAAGATGGATTGAGCTAAGCACAGGGCATTCCTGGAAGAAAACCCCGTTACAAGTGGCAAAAGACTTCAGACCAGAGTGCAGGTTCACGTTACAGGAACACAACAATGCAGAACATACAGTCAGAGCTACAGTGTGATGGCTCAGCTCAAAACATTCATATGTTAGAGTAGCCTGGTCAAATCTAATTCCTGAATCCATCGAGAGTCTGTGGCAAGACTTTAAAATGCATGCTTCTTGATCCTCTGCATCCAATCTGACTGAGACCAAGTTATTTAAAAAAAAGGAATGAACAGGCTTTGTCTCTAGATACACAAATTCCACCTTTTTCATGCATCATACTGCATCATAAGAAAATTGAATAAGTCTTGTTTACAGTTTTTAAATCCTGCGGCTGGCTAGCCTGCTGGTTGGTCACACAAACTATATGTCATTGATACATCAAAACCTCGACCAATGAAGCAGGCTTGCGGCTTGACAAGTCAGCTGATGCGGTGCTGTAACTACCTTCCATGGCGAGTCATTGGAGTTACAAAGGTGTGCTGACTTCAACCCCCCTCATCAAATCAGTCCTTTCTCAAAACGCATGGAGACAGCAAAAAACCAACAACCACCAGCTAGCTACACTGCAATGTGTTTTCCAAAATATCCAAAAAGTTAATCTTATGTGTAGGGGGAAGAAAAACTTCTATTAGGCCCACTTACCCACAATCAGTGCATTGTTTTATATGGATGTGAAAGAATTGGACTCCATGCTTTTGTCCCACAGGGAAACAAAGAGGTAAAATCCCCCAAGTCTCCTTTGGCTGATATTCCTACAGGAGGCACACGCAACATCAAAAGCATGTGGGAGAAAGTCACCGTGAGCAGCCCCCCTGAAAGTCCAGCTCCTGCAAACAAGGTGAGACGGGATCCCCCAAAGGATTAGATAGATCATCTGATATCTGAAGGAATATTTCAGGTCAGAATCCCTCCCAACTCTTTCAGGATTTGGCTGGGATCAAAGGAAGTGTCTCAGGACGCATCAACAGCTGGAAGGCAAAGCCAGCAGAAGCAGAGAAGACACCAACTCCAGCTCCAACTCCGGCTCCAGCAGCAGCATCACCAACAGCAGCTGCAAAGCCACCAGTAAGACCTGATGAATCCTTGTCTCCATACATCAACTATAATAAGACACCAGTGTTGCTTTGTAACGGTAATCCTTTGATATTCTGTGCATGCTAACTTCTTCCTTTGCATGTCAACATGTCGGGGTTTTGTTAGCTGGAGCTTTTTTATCAGAGCTCCGTGAATGAACAATGCAGCCGACAGGAGTCTGATGACCCCACATGGACATTTTAATCAACAGTATCTGCTACGGCGGCTCCTTGTATTACCTTGTTGTTGAAAGTGTGCTATGCAAATAAAATTGGCTTGCCTTTCCTTGGATATCACTCACACCTTTTCAAACATTTAATGTGTAGTTTTATCTAAACATATGAAAGGTTCTTGTAGAAGAAAAACATACATCCAATGCAGAAAATGATAACAGTTAAAAACCTTTTGGACAGCAGTTTGCGGGTTATTAAAAATATTAAAAAATATAATATTTTAGATTTATTTTATTTTTCATACTCAATTTGGCCAAGGAGCAGTGGGAACTCATCATTCTACATTATAACACTGAAACCATGGGGAAAAAAGGCAGAAACTGAGAGACACGTTTACTTTATTACAACATGGTGTCTGTTGATACATGAATTGGGTCTGTTCTGAGCTGCTACTTGTTGGACATTGTGTTCTTGTCCAGAAGTAGGACACAAGTTGCTAATCCCACCAGCTTCTCTCATCACACCATATCCCCTTACACCAGAATGACGTGTCACATTGTTCTGAAACATTTTATGAGCAAAATAACTTTGGGGTCAGTTGTCCTGGCCAAACTGTGACTTGTTGGCTAAGCTTGCGGCAACTTCTGCAGCAACACTTCCCCCTAATGGTAAAAAGCTGCGCAGCAGTCCAGAGGATGGCAGCGTCATTTACTGTTCTAGGGTTTCCTGCTTGTTGTTGTTTTTACATATTTTACCTTTATGATTTCTTTGTTATTTGAAGTTATTCACTTAATGCCTGAATTCATCCATCCATTATCTATACCACTTATCCTTGCAGGGGGCTGGTGCCTGTCTCCAGCGGTCAACGGGCGAGAGGCAGGGAACACCCTGGACATGTCACCAGTCCATCACAGGGCAACATAGAGAAACAAAGGATAAACAACCACACATGCACAGACTCACACTTAAGGACAGTTTGGAGAGACTGTGGGAGGAATACGGTGTACCCAGAGGGAACCCACAATTGCATATGGAGAACATGGCAAGGCAACATTGCTACTAACTGTGCCACTGTTCATCCCACTGCCTGAATTTATTTAATATTATGTATAAAAAATATTTTTTTTGTTTGTTCTTTTGTTTGTTATTTTCCTATCAAGCAGATGCTAAATTAACCAGAAATAGTTAATGAACATATTGAAATAAATTAATATTGAAATATAATTTAAACAACGCACAAAAAGCCGCAAAATGTGGGTAGGGTGCAAGTTAGCAACATTACACATAATTGAGCACAATACAAATCAAACAAATTTCCTAGTCTAATGTATGCACATTATTAATGCTTGCAAAACATGGCTTTAAAGGCAACACAGGTTTCAGTACAATCCCTTCTGGTCCATCTTGTGTATTTTACATCTTAATAATGTAAAATCACAAGCTCATGTCATTCACACTTCTAGATTAATCCCAATATAATCCTTGGTGAGCTACAGGGGAGATCAGTTGAGTCTTAACTACATTGCAATCAGAGCCCCATGCAGCCTGGGGTCGGCTCTACAGGAGGCAGTTTTCATGGTCAAGAATTTAAATTATTGTTTTCACATTCCTACTTGGACCCATTTCTTAGACTAATATGATTGTGTTAATTTCATGTCACAGGAAGCCAAACCAGGTGATGTCGGTAAGCGTGGCATGTGGGAAACCAAGAGAGCCTCTACACCAGCCAAGGTATCAGACTCTGACACACTGTGTGTTAATGTCTTTAAGGATTATTAGTGATGTAGAGTCGTTTATTTCTTTAAGTATTCTTAGAATGTGTGATTAAGATGTGACAGAGGTTGTAGGTCTGTGAAAAATTACGCCAGACAACCCATCAGGCTGCATGTGGTGTATGTGACATTCAATATGCATACAGCTACCAACAATTATCCCAAATATAACTAAGTTATGGCTAGTAGGAAATTTATGAGTTATTTATTTCAGGTGTGTGCACCTAATGTATTAATTTATGCTTGGTTCAGCATAATTAATGTACAAATTCTCTTCAACGGACTGACTTAGTTAATAATGTAACAGGATGTAATCTGCATCGGTCTATACAATTGAACTAGATTGTAAAGAATTATACTGAAATGAGTTACACTCAGGCCAAATTGGATTCTACATAACTGGATATAATTCTGACCTCTTTGTCTTGTAAAGTTTTTTCAAACAACTTGTTGAGAGTTGGAATTTGTAAGAAAAAACTGAATGCAATTGAATTAGTTTATGACGGTCCTTAATTGTCGGAGTAAAGGACACCCTTACTTCATTAGTTCATGCTGTCATTCTTGTTTCTAGGTGGCGGTTGGAGTAAAAACCAAGTTTAATTAGAAAGACCCTAATGGTGAGTAACTGATACACATTTCACACAAAAAATTACCAATAATCTTTATTAATGTGCACTTATTAGGTTCTTTTAAATATTATTTTAATTTTATCTCTTTTAGGAAACTGGCAAAAATGACAAAGCAGCCGCACAATAAATGTAGCACAGCAATAAAATCAGCCATTAAAAAGCAACAAACGGATAGTAATTTTTAGGTAGGATTGTGATGGTTACTAATGAGTAAATAGTATCTTACTATGCTCAGAGCAGTATTAGTTTGGGGAATCATGGTGTTGTTCTCATGGAGGAGTCTAGCTTAGACGTTACTCATAAGAAGACCCACAATCCTAACTCAAACCTTTTTTAGCTCAACAAAAAAGGCTTTTTAAACATTATTAAAGGAGCAGGGGGCAGAATGAAGAAACAAAACTCACGAGCGACGCGGCCGGCGTTGCAAGTAACTGCAGCCAGCCGCACGGGAGCGCGCACAAACGCTTCACAAAAAAACATACCTCTTCACAGTGACATAGTGCCACTTTTTAGTGGGCTGGGAGTCGTCCTTGGTCGTTTCCCAGTTGCAGAAGAGAATAATCCATTCTCACAATTAAATCAATGGAGGTCTGCGACCATTTTTCTTCCTCTTTTAAAGCTGTCGAGAACGCGCAAGCCGTGTCAATTGACGTCACATCCATAGGACAGCACGGGAAATTCGGGGCCCAAACTGCAGCACATTTTGCAGCACACAGCCGGTTTTAAGAAAATGGAACGATACGTGGGTGGGCTCATTCTTTTTGGTTTATAATGCTTCATCACCCAACAGCATTAAAAAACTGGGCATGGATGTTTATTTTATTTACAAATCATGCCCCCTGTTCCTTTAAACCATGTATCACTTTTGCATTAAACTATTTTGCTTATCAAAACCTGTTGTCATGACATTAGTCATGATGCCATGGTTGTTTGGCAGATCAACTCAGTTTGCTCCTAGGAGTTATTTAATAAATAGCATTTACTTAATCTAGTGGCATGTGCCTGAGTTTGAGAACTTTTAAGAGGTGAAAATCTCTTCTTGATTTGGGCTACTTTAGTTAGTTTTGAGCTAGCTTGGGGTTTGCTCTGCCTGTTACAGTGCCTTTAAAAATAATTCATAGCTTTGAACTTTTTCACATTTTGTGACATTACAAGCACAGATCACTATGTATTTTAATGGGCTTTTGTCTCATATAATAAAATAAAGGCAACTAAAGTGGAAAGAAAGCGACACAATTTACATTTTTGTTACAAATAGAAAACATTTGTATTCTGCCTTATTTACACTGATGTTCCAATATAAAATGTTTTGGAACAATTGCATTCAGAATTCACCCACTTGGTAAATAGAGTCATAGTACATAATTAACTTTTAAAATCAGACATATAAACAATATTCTAAGCTTTAAACATTACAAAGCTCTGCTAAATCTATTATCCAAAAATGGAAAGAGCACAGAGTTTAAGTGCAAAGCTACCAGTACATGGCTGGCCTTCCAAACTGACAGGCTGGTGCAAGGAAGGCATTCATTAGAGAATAAGCCAAGACACCCTTGGTAACTCTGGAGGAGCTGCAGAGATTCACAGCTTGTGTGGGTGAAAAACTAACACTATATATCACCGTGAACCTCTCATCATGATGATGAAGCACAGTGGTGGCTGCATCAAGGTGTGGAGGTGCTTTTCTTTGGCAGAAATCTGACTGAGCGTGAGCTATTTTGCGAAGAAAACCATTTCAGTCTCTAATTATTTAAAGCTGGTAGGGGCTTTCCCCAAAAAGGCTTGCAGTTATAATTGCAGTGAAAGGTGGTTTTACAAAGTATTGATTTTGGAGGCTGAAATCAAAAAAAGCTTAAAGGTCAAAAACAATAATGTAAGCTTTTACTGGGTATAGAAGAGGGACTTTGTGTCAGTTTGATGCTGTGTATTTCTTCTCATCAACGCTGATTTTAAAAAAGGTACCTCGCAACTTGAGTCAAAGCAGTTTCAGTTCTCTCTGCAAATTTGTAAGACAGTTCATGTTGAACCAGTGTTTTCCTTTATCCGTCTTGGTAAAGTATGTTTGCCTGTCATATCCTTGGTAAGACGAGCAGGCTCCGATTGATTTATACCGCCTAGGGAGCCTATAACCTCTACGGCCCACCTACTGTACTTTGTAGAAGAGTAGTTGCTCTCTGTAAATCAGATCTCCTACAAGGGATTTTTGGGCACAGGTTCAGATCTGTGGCACCAAGTTCTATATTTAAAAATGTTCACCATGACCTTGTTTCCCAGTATAAAGAAAGTTCCAGACTCCTGACGCGTCTGTCGTGTTTTTGAAGCACACTGTTCATAGACTGCCACCTGGATTGCCCAGTGATGTGCAGAGAGCCAGTAAGCTGTCAGACATACCAGTATGCAGCTGCTTGATTTTCACATTAAAACGGAGTGCTGGAAAGGATTACTAACACTTTGAGCAGTAAGTTGGCCTTGTTCGCCAGGCTTATTCAATCTACACAACGTATCCCATCATGTGAAAACATGTTTTTAGACATTTATGTAAATTCATTAAAAATGCACACATTTAAACATAATAGTTATATAGTTATATAATTAGTTATAGAAAGGAACAAACTTCTACAGATGGGCTCAGCTGCAGTTGGCCGCCTACCGCCCCATGTATTCAAGGAAAAAACTGCATTGGTCTGAAAGGTGACAAAGAACGCAAAGGTCACTTAGATAGGGCACCAGGGTTCCCTTATGGAGACAGGAGAGTCAGCCTTGACTAAGGCACGTCAACCAATCAAGCTTTTGTGATAGTCAGACAGACATGACAGACTACTTGAATCTTGCAAATATGCACCTTGGACATTTTCAGAACAGGCAAACCAAAATGTTCTGGTCTGATGAAACCAAAACAGAACTTCTTGGTCTGAACTATAATTGTGATATCTGGAAAAGGCAGACACTGCTCATCCCCTGGCTAACATAATTCTCTACTGTAAAGCATGGTAATGATTGCATCATGCTGTGGGGATGTTTTTGGAAGCAGAAACTAAGCACCTAGTCCAGCGGGACCTGGGTGTATTCCAACATGACAGTGACCTCTCTCTTAATATATTTGTGTGGCCTTGCCAAAGCCTGAACAGAAATAAAAAAAAAAAGATATCTGGAAAGACCTAAAATGGCTGTCTAAGCAATGCTGCCCAATCAACTTTTCTGAGTTTGACATGATATGTAGAAAAGGCTGATAGAAAATTTCCCAAAACAGGTGTGCTAAGCTTGTAAAGTCATACCCAATAACACGTTTGCTTGAAATTCATGCCAAAGGTATTTCAACAAAGTATTGACAAAAGACTGTGAATCTTTGTTCACTTGTGACCTTTTTTGTCCATTCTGAATCTAGTCCATTTTGTAATATGATTGTAACATACAAATTTCTGGAAAAAGTGAAGTTGTGTGAATACTTTCTAGATGCACTGTAAATGGAGAGCTGTTTGTCCGGTGTCAGCTTCGGCCACAAATAGCGATCCTTGTTTGTTCCCTCCCAGTGTCTTCATGAGAAATGGACAGCTGAGGAATGAAGTGATGGGCAAATGACCAAGTTTCAACCACAAAGACGCTTGTATGGACTTTGTAGTTAAAGTGTCTAAAAAGTGCTGGTTTGAGCTAGACAAGTATATTCATAAAGAAAAAGAGACGTAAAAGTTTTGATTAACAACCTTGAGACTAATGCTGTTTCACACCTACTAAACTTCCAATCTATACATAGCAACTTTGACAGATGCAGTGACTAATAGATCTGATGTCTTACTCTCTGCAGGCTTGGAAAAAAAAACAACCGATGACTTCATGGTTAAGTTGTTTCCTGTGTGAAAAGGTTTCTGCTCTCCTTTGTGCTCCTTTACCCTTCACCGCACTTATAATTCCCATGTATTTCCCAACGGACAGAGGATCCAGCCTGCTCATCATCAGCATCAGCTACCATCTGCCTTCTATAGTACGAGTAATTCTGCACTTCTCAAAGAGAAGTTGAAATGATTACACTTGATTTGATGACTAGATTACTGCCAAGACTGTTGGAGAGGACATAACCACCTAATCAACTGATAATGAAATGACATACAAATGTTACAAGAAGAAGCAACACATTTATTAACAAAATGATTGCTCTATTACAATAATGGTGATCTTAGAATATCATCAATATTCTTCACAAGAACCGACACAAGGAATAAGAAAACATAGCAATTTCTTAGGGCCTCCAAACCAACAGGGGGCCCCAACAGCACTTCAGTTGTCAAAACATTTTGTAGTTAAATATCTAAAAGCAGTCTAGCTGTTTTACTCTCCACATTACGCTTCACCGCTTTACAACAAGCTATATTGCAAAAGTGATGGCTAACAGCTTAAGACGATGTCAGTATCAGGAAAAAGTTTGGTCTTTGAATTTTTCGAGGTGCATTCTTCCTAATCATATCCAGCCTCTTCTCAGATCGTAAACATTGCTATGTCTAGAGGTCAAAACAAACAAAACATATTTTGTATTCTTCAAAATATTTTTGAACATTAACACTTTATCCCAAGAGTTATCACTGTAACAAAATAATGTCTAATAATTGTGATTTAAAATAAACAGAAATTCCTTTGCAGTTCTAAACAATAATAACCCAAAAAGGTTTGAACAGGGGTGATATAAAATGTATATCAATTGAGCTGTGGTGCCTGATGGTAGTTTAAAGGCCCCTAATCAAAAATGTGCTTATGCAGGCTTGGACCTGCTCTGCTGTTTCCATTTCCACTTTCTGCTTCTTGACAGCTGACACCAAATTATTCAAAACACAAAAAGGTAACAAAACAACAACAACAACAAAACAAAGCAAATTCCAACCTGACCATATCTCTACTTCTCAACAGTAAATCAGTTTTAGAAGATCCTTCTCTTTAACTTTTCCTTGTGTTTAGTAGAAAGTCCTTGGAGTCCTTTCAATATATTTTATGTCATGTAATCATTTAAATTTGATTATAATGATATTGCCACTAATGTTATGATTAGACATGGGCCTGTATGGCCTTGAGTAAAATTACCAAGGTTTTATGATACTGAACAAAAAAAGGAAGGAAAACTGTAAACATGATCTAAAACAGAAAAGTAAGATTAATAACTACTGCTGCTGAAATGTAGTTTTATACTGGCATAAACACCACCTAAATCACACAATATTAGATTTGTTTTAATTCTGCCCTTTAAAGAGTTAGAATGGGAGTGTTACCTAGTTAATTAGTCAGGCCATCTGCTCAGGTAGCCAGTCATGGCTGCTGTGTTTGTTTGTTTTTGCAGCTGGGACTATTTTTAAACATTCTAATGTGTCTTTCTAGTAAGCAAAGGTAAAGCTTAGTTGCCATTTTTCCATCCAGCATTGTGTAGAAACAGGAAGTAGTGAAGTTGCTGAACTTCCTGCTCCACACAGCTGGAAAAAACTCTGGTCACTTTCTCTGGCGTGTCATTAAAAGGACTTTAAGCTGCAGAAACAGTATGATAAATGATGAATCCACAGGTTTTTAAAACCTTGACATAACTTGGTCCCAGAAACAGATCCATGTCTTATTATGATTTACATCATCTTTGTTGTCATCATCACAGAGCGTAACTTTAACTTAGTCTTAACTCGTTTTACTTGACCATGACACTATTCTGAAGACAGCACCTGACATCTGGACATTGGGAGAAAAGCCTGTATATAATACTTGGGTTTTACTAAAGTTGTTATTATTAACTTCTATTTTGCTGCTTTATAGATCAGTTAGTGGCCATCAGTTTAAAGAGCCACAGAGCTTCTAAGTGTTTGAAATCTGTCTGTATAACTTAGTTTGTTAACCAATGAATGTGTTGACCTTTACCAAGTCCCTTCCTGCTGCAGAACAGATCAGTTTTATGAACAATTTTACAGCAAATGAACCGCAGAGTTTCTTTTTAACTCGCTTACCTCTCCTGGTTTTACAAAGTGCTCCACTTTTTGTGCAGATCGCAGCAGAACACACTCGCTAAGTTTTTTTTGGTTTTTTTTGCTATACTCACATGCCACCTTATTTTCTACTGCAATTCAGTACGTAATACGTTGCATATCTATGGATCTGTGGGTTTATGACCTGCAAATATTAACGACCTGTTTTTTTTATTAAGCCTGTAATTAAGATCAAAATCACAGCGAATGTCAGCATCGTGCCTAAATGTTGTTTTGGTTGATTGCCTTGTTTGATTTGTTTGGCAACATTGACTTTAGCAATAAAAAAACGGAAAAAAAACTGTTTTGTTGTTTGCATCATTTTTACCACCAAGAAGAACCTTGTCCCTTCAAAAACCAATTGTGAAATTATGGGTTGTTGAAACTTGAGGAGGTGGTGAAAGTTTAATCGGTTGCATGATATTTTACCAGAGCAGGAATATACCTGCATTATGTGTTTGTGAGTGTGAGTGAAACAGCCCAGCTTCCTAACAATAGACTGGTTAGCCATAGGGTGGTGCAGTCACATGACCAGGAAGGGTCGAACGGTGTCTCCTTGATGCTCAGCCTGTTGGTGAAGTTCAAGGAGCTGAAGTAGGAAGTTGCTCATCTCTGACCTCTCTCTGTCTGGGTCACAGGTAAGAATGGTCAGCAAGTTAAAAAGAACATTTGAAAAATCTCAATATGAATTAATTATTTTACTGCTTGTAAAATTGTTTTACATTTTTGTTTATTTAGATTTTTAAGTTTGAGTTTGTGATCTTCTTTAGTGATTTCAGAGTGAAACGTTCTTGTTTTTATTCTGCCTGCTGATTTCTCGTTCACTTACATTGATTTTCTCACTTATTGTTTTTTATTGGCATGTAAAAAAATAAAAATAAAATAAAAATTCTGAAAGAAATAATGAAAAACAGAAGTGGTTAACTTGCATTTTAGAGTTTGCATGCAAACATAGTTTTGTCTTTTTGTCATAAAAATACATCAAATCTGTAGATTACTATTGTTTTTTTTATAACAAACAAAAACAATTTTTGTAATTTAGGACACATTTGTTAGGCAACAGGCGACAGGTCTTTATGATCCATATTTAGTCCAATACTAACACCAGTATTCAGTTCCCTGTGAGCCGTTGCCTGCTCTGTTGTGTTATTTAATGATCAGAAATATTTGCCAGTGTAAATATAGTCTGATGGGAGTCCATCTTGCAGAGCTCAATCTGAACCAAATGTCGGACACAGAGGAAGTAGTGGGCGAGGACGCTCAGTATGTAATCAGTTTTACTTTTGATGAAACAACAGTTCAAAATATTTATTTAAAAATGTTGAGTATTTTTAATGAAGATGCATTTTGTTTATTTCTATTTTTTGTGTGTATGTTTGTCTTTCTGAAGAGATGGAGAAGGTAAGAAAACTGGGATTTCACCTAGAAAATAACATAAAGCCCACGGATTTCAGGATAATATGTTTAACATATTTGTAAATATATAAACCATTATCGGTCTTACATTTGATTCATTTTTTTTTACAGCAGCAATTTCTTTTGTTTTTTTGGGATGTTTATATTAATGAGGCTTTTCAATAATATTCTTCTTTGTTGGCAATGCCTTGGGGGATTTTTCAAATGTTCCTGATTGAAGATCAACCTTTATTATAACTTCAGCTGTTGCAGCTGTTGGAAAGAGAGCCATACTACGGCTGAAAATAAATTGATATCGGTTGTACGTGGTGCTTTTCTTCAATGTTCTGGGGTGGGTAAGAATACTATCTGAAATTATTGGACATTTTGAAGGGTCTATTCTGTAAAGTTCCTGGGGCACTTTGTCAGCCCCATTGGCAATCATGAATGTGGCAAAGATAAACATCAGTCTCACCAATCAGAGCTATATATGGGGTGCTGTTTGTAAAGTTACACAGTAAAAAATTAACAGCAATGATTCGGTTATTTAACTTGTCAAAAGGTGTTCATTTTTACCATGTTTTTCATTGATTTATAAATGTCACAGTTCCAAACTAAATACTTATTTATCAAGCTAAATATTCAGTAAGCCAGCTAGATTTCTACTTAGCAAGCTAAATATTTAGCTCCATACTAAATATTTAGTTTTATATTTAGCTTATTAATTAAATATGTTCCTTGGAACTGTGACATTTATAAATGTATGAATAAAATGGTAAAAAATATGACTTTGGAAAGTGAATCCACATTTTTTTCTTTAATGACCAGCTAAATAAGTTAAATTATTGCTATTAATCTTTGACTGTGTAACTTTACAAACGGCACCCTATAGGTAGCCTACTCTGGAATGGAATGGAATTGAATTAATGTTTTATGGTGATAATGTGTAAATTCATTTTTACAGAGCTTTATTTTTATGTACTTTATGAACATCCACTTTTGTCATTTTAAAGTAGCATGAATTGTCTTAATTTTTCTCAAACATTTCAGCTTTTTCTCTTTTCATCTCTAAGCCCACATTTTATCATATGCAACCTAGTACCATGTACTGGATTTTTTGGTTGTAGAATCCTGACACTTATTTCTCCCCTGCTTTTGTGAAAAATGAAATACATAAATAAAGCTGATAGAGATAGCCAGACGCAAACTGAAAGTTGTTGATGACGTAGGGGGTCAGTTAAATCTGTGCAAAGCTCTGAGGGGTTTATTTGTGATGGGACAATGTACCTGTCCCACATACCATCCTTCACGCTTTAGCAGAACAGGGCAACTCAGTGATCTGGCATATTCTGAAATACATCAAACAAAATACTAATGAAAAATGTTGCAATTGCTGAAAAAAAAAGAGTGAAACCCTCACGCACATTTTTCCTCTGCTAAAAGCTTTTTATACCACTTTCAACCATTATAACCTCAAAAATCAATGTGACCTACACTGTTAACCCGGAAGTACTCCCTATGCAAACATTTTGAGTAAATGCCACTTAAGAAAATTTGTTTTGTTTCATTACTTGAACAGAATGAGTATATAATGAATATATGAGACATTCATTGGGTGTTCTCATTTTTTTAAGTCAAATAAACTTAAAATATCAAGTTTTACCAAGTTTTACCAGGCAAGAGTGCTGCCCTGATGTCATTGGCTCAAAGCTCAAGACAACTCTATGCCGGAGGATACAAAGAAAAGTGCGCCATTTTCACATTTTCAGAGGGGCCTTTGCAAGTTTTTCTGCCTGAAAGAGGTGAGTTGCTTTTTCTTTCTGCTTTCAAGAAATGTCCTAGTTTGAAACACGTTTGAATGTGTAGACATTTTGAAGTGAATGAACAATTGATGGCTGAAGCATTGTGTTTTTAGAGTGGCACTCCAATTTGTGTATTCAGTTCAAATTTTGAACTGTTTGCATTGTACTTCTGAAAAAGTTAACTGAAGCTAGTGTTAAAAGGTCACTACTTACACTAGCATTGTTTTTAGCCCCTTCTATTTTTGTTGTTTTCTATTTTCCCACATTAAGATGCTTTGGAAATGCAAATACTGCCCCGTCATCTGTGAGAAAAGAGGACAGTTTTTTAAACATTATAGGCTAAAACATGGGACTTGCATGCTTGCATGAAGAATGTGTATGCACATTTATGTCTCTCAGTGCACTTCATAGCCATTTATCTCATTTTCACAACAGAAATATGGATAAAACTGAAACTCAAATGAAGTTTGCGAATTTGTTGAACTCTGCTCTGAAACTGAATACTTTACTCATTTGCGGAGTACTCACTTAAAGGTAAATCACAAAGTTGATTGTCCTTATAAAGATTGTAAATTTCGGAGGAGTGTATACTCCACTTTCAATGCACACAAAAGTAAAGCAGATAGAGAGTATAGTTGGAAGAATTTAAAGTCTGAAATAATTGTCAGGATAACTGATGGGTGATAACTGATAACGTATGTATGTATGTATGTGTGTATATATATATATATATATATATATATAGGAAGGAGCTTCTGGTTCTGTACATGAACACACAAAAATGATTCTAACAGCTTGTTTACACAACATTACATACAGCTGATTGTAGACCAAGTGCCGTAAACCTGAATATCCTCTTTTTGTTTTGTTTCTCACACTATGTAGAATCTCTCCATGGACATTCCTGTGGGACTCCTCTCCTATGAGGACAGCAGAGCCGCAAGCCCAGCATCACCACCACTAAATCCCTCAAAAGTGGGCATCATCCTAGAGAGCAGTCTTGTACTGGATGACCTACAAAACCTACCTCAAGCAATGTATGTCTTGTTTGGGTTTACATACGCACTCCACCTGCAGTACCCGAAGTGCTTAAAAAACACTTTTATCTTCATTCAGCAGGTGTTGCTAAATATAGGTCGAAATGAGCTACCTCCAAAGGTTCAAAACCTGAAGAATGAACTTGCTGGGTAGGTCAAATTTATGTTCATGGCACAATTCTCCCTGTCCATGTCTCGACTGTTGAACAACTAGATTTCAACTGATGGGAGTAAATATTCTAGCAGTTGCTCATTTTCTATAATATTCTTGTTGTTCTAGATGTGTCTCGTATTTGTTTTACTGTAAACATCATGCAAAAGACTCATTTTAGAGAGTTTTGGGTGCAAAAAGTTTGATTATCAGTACATTGTTCTTAATGTTTCTGTTCTGAATGTCGGCTTTGTTGTCTGGCACAGTTTCTCCTTTTGCATTAGCAGAATATATGCTGCTATGGTCAGTGTTTTTTCTTCTTTTTTTCCCCAAAATTGAAAGTTGTTTGTGCAACAAACAATTAAGAAACTGTGCTGTGATTGTATTTGGACAAAAGATTGTTTAATAATTCAGTATTCATGTTCTAATTGCTTCATCACAAAATGTAAAGTAGAAGGTAATATGTGTAACCAAAAAGTAAGAATACTGTTGGCAAAAAGAATGTTTTATAAAAACAAGGTCATCACTGTTAAGATATATTCAATAAAAATATATAAATTTTACTGCATTGTGTTGTCATTAACAAAAATAAGTATTAATTGGAATTAGATATTTTCATTTTTGATAAATTCAGATTTTAGAATAAAACTAGGCCTTTAAGTGTATTTTACTTTTGCTATTAAGTTTTAGATATTGTAGTTTTAACTAGACTACACAACATTTTTTAACTGTATATAACTTAAAATGTTTAATTCTGAATGTTCACATTTAAGTTGACTATACTTGAACAAATGGATTTACTTTCAGTTACTTAAACCATTTATGTTTATGTAACTTGTATGTTACATTCTAACTGTTGCAGATTCGAGTTGACTGTACTTAAACTCTTTGAGGCAATCACTTGACGCAAATTGTTTAGGTACTGTCAACTTATCCGGGTTTACAGTGTATTGGTGTTTTCTGCTATATGCCAACACTAAATCGCAAACAATTGTGAAGTGGAAGTAAAAAAAAAAAATCAAAATAATTTGCATTTACTCTCTTGGGTCAATAAATTGCTGAGCAACCTTTTCCTGTGACTGTGAATCAAATCAGACTTTAAGTCTTGCTACAGCCTCACAATGGGATTTAGGTCCGGACTTTGACTAGGCCGATCTAACAAAGTAATACACCTTGATCTAAGATGCTCTATTGTAGTTCTGGCTGTACATTAGGCGCCATTGTCCTGCTGGAAGGTGAACCTCTGGCCCAGTTTGAGATTTTCTGAAAGCTTTTAACAGGTTTTCTTTCAGAGCTGTCCTTTATTTAGCTCTATCCACCTTCTCATCCACTCTGACCAACTTCCCTGTCGCTGCTGAAGTAAAGCATCTCCACAGCATGATGCTGCCACCTCCGTATTTCACAGGTGGGGATTTTGTCTTCAGGGTGAGGTGTAGTTTAGCATTTTGCATTTAGGCGAAAAAGTTTAATTACCGAGTCCCCTTCATGGCTTGTTGGAAACTGCAAACAGGACTTCTTAGGGCCGTAATGCTATTCTTCTTGCCACTTTTCCCTTAAAAGCGAATCTGTTGAGAGGACGACTACTGGTAGTCCTGAGATGTGGATTGCTTCAGTTTCTCGAGAGTAACCTCTTGGCTGCTTTAATGTGTGACCTGTCAGTTTGGGTAGACAGTCATGTCTTGGCAGTTCTGCTGCTGTTTCATCCTCTTTCCATTTCTGAAGGATGGGTTGAACAGAGCTGTGTGAGACCCAACCCCGCTTGAAACTTCTCAGTAACTTGACCCCTGACCTGTCTGCGGTGTTGCTAATGAACTACTTTAAAGAATGAACTACTTACAGCAAAAGTTGTATTTATAATTAGATCAAATTACATACAAATGGGGTCTATTTATTAATTAGGTGACTTTTGAAGTTTATTTGCTCTATAGGATTTTAATTATGGGTATCAGAGTAAAGGCGGGCAAAATAATTATGCAGGTCACTTTTTTCTGATTTGTGTTAGAAGATGTCACTTAGGCACAACTTTCTGTTGCTCATTTGCAAAAAAACTACGCTAAAAATAATTTGTGGTTTTAGGGTGGAAAAATAAGAGCTGTGAATACTTTTGCATAGAAAACGTATATGCTAGAGTGTTTTCAATAACTGACTCACAATGACCTTGATGGTTTCAACGCTTTTATGGTGAAAAATGTACATCTTCCTTAATGTATGTTTTCCTTCCTCCAGATGAATCCAAACCAAAACCCAAGTAAGTGTTTAGCTTCTCTTGATTTCATCAGTCAGTCTACCATGTCCATCAGGATAATTTATGGTGTAAAACATTTTTACCTACTGCAGGTTTATGTCAAATATTGCTGCCCCAAAGATGCCCGACGGTGAAAAAGTGGACTTTGATGTAAGCTAATCACTTCTTTTAGATTTTATATCATTTTAAACTCTATTAGATCTTCTAATAAAGGATTACCCTTTACTCCCTTTGTGACATCAGGACTTCAACAGGAAGCGACAGGAGAAAGATCTGGCTGAGCTGCAGGCTTTGATTGAGGCTCACTTTGTCCAGAGGAAGAAAGAAGAAGAAGAGCTCAACGCCCTTGTCCACAGAATTGTGAGCATTTCTGCTTTGGAGGAGTAAGGTTAATCTGGCAAGACTCTTGATATAACTATAATAAACTCCAACTGTAAAACGTGTGTGCGTGCAAATGTGTTGTGGATGTTTTAGGAGAATCGTCGTGCTGAGAGAGCCGAACAGCAGAGAATCAGGGCAGAGAGAGAGAAGGAGAGGCAGGCCAGACTTGCTGTGAGGTTTCTCTGCACATATACTCACTTTCTCACTTTTCTCTTATGATACCTGACAACATGAAGAGAGTTTTTTTTCTGTTACTTCAAATTTCCCTGCAGGAGGAGAAGGAGCGCAAGGAGCAAGAAGAGCAGCGTAAAAAGTATGATGATGACGCCAAGAAGAAGAAGGCCCTCTCAAATATGAGCCAGCAGTATGGCGCTGGACAAAAGGTCTATCTTTGGACTTCAATTGGCTTAAGCGTTTAAATTTAGATTGGAATGAGGAAGAAGCATGAAAATATTGGTATCAAAACAGATCTTCATTTGAAGTATGTTGAGTTAAAAACCAGTAGATGTATAAAAAAAGTAAATGAACTTATTCCTCGTTTAATTTGTTTTATTTCCTTTAACAGAATTCCTATCAATTTAAACATCGACAATCCAACAAAAGAATAGTTGACTGTATTTTCATGTGGAGGGCTGAAAGTGCCACAGTTCAACAATGTGGTCCTACAATAGAATTAGCGCATATTTAAATGTGATTTTTTTTAAATCTAAGTTCCATATATATTAAGAGAATATAAAATTATGTAAGGATTTACTAGTGTGGCAACATATTGTGAGTTTATTTCATCTGCTTTACCTATCAGTCAATGGGCGGGGCTAACACTGCTATAGACAAAGCTGATTGGTCAGTAGTTGAGTATCTGTGCAGGCTGACTGAGTTGTTGAGGAGCCACATATAATGCTGCAAAACATGAAATAACACTTAGTAAACTATATGTGCTTTTAACACAATTATTTGAAGTTTTAATTCATGATTTCAACATAATCAGTCTTTTTTTATATTTGTATTAAAATTATATATATATATTTTGCTAAAAATGATTTGTAACAGGGATTGTAGTGATTTTGGTATCAGTATACCTACAAAAATGAAATTTGCCAAAAAGGAAATAAGTTATTTTAACTGAAACAACAAAGTAAATCAAATTAAATCCCAACCATCATCGTTCAAATTTTTTACGCTTTTTTTAATTTTTCCTCGTTATTTCAGAAGTTATTAGAAGAAAGGCCATCTGGGTAATAACTGTTTGCTCTTCATCTGATAAACACAGAGTGACACCAGGAGAGGAGGGAAGAAGCAAACTGAGAGGGAGAAGAAGAAGAAGATCCTGGCTGAACGCAGGAAGCCTCTCACAGTTGATCACATGAGTGAGGACAAACTGAAGTAAGACATGCCTGGGCTTCTTCTTTTATTCCGTTTCTACCAGAATATCAATACACAAGCTGACATTACAAATTATTTAAATGAGAAATTAACACTATATAGGGACAAGGCCAAGGAGCTGTGGGATTCTCTGAGGGGATTGGAGTCTGAAAAGTTTGATCTCAGCGAGAAGCTTAAAAGACAGAAATATGATGTAAGTCTGGCTAAACAAAACAACCATTTGGGTCACAATTTAACGTGTTTCTTATTAATTAAAAAAGTAAATAATATGCAGGCTATGCTAGCTTCTGATGGAAATCACTTCTGTAACTCTGTGATTTTCTGCAAGCTGCTAGAGACTTAAGGTTTGTTTCCTTGCAGATTAACCAGCTACTCTGCAGAGTTCAAGACCACCAGAGGTAAGTTCTCAGCTCTTAATTAAAACAAAGATCCAATTTTTATTCTGTTTTGTAAACATCCAAGTACTGGGTCTTTCAAATACCTGCACATTTTTGTCATTCCCTGTTGAACAACAAATAGATCAGACAGACCAAAGGCTCTGAAATATCCAAGTTGGAGTGCACTGATTCAGTGGGGGAACAATCTCATTAAGAATTAAGCCCAGTGTTTTATCACAGAAAAGCTTATTCTTAGTCTCTCCTGACCAAAGCACATGGTTCCAAGACACACATTAACTTAAAAAAGTAAAGCTTGAAATAATACTTCAGTTACATTTATTTTTTGGGAATTGTGAGGGGTACCAAGTTTGGCACAAATGATTTAGTGAGATACATTTTTTTTATTTCAACCTGGATTTTATTTACACCACTGAATAAATGTATTAAAATCAAAGCTTGGATTTTTCCTTTTTTGTGTGTGTAAGATTGTCCTTCTGCGATAAACGCAACAATTATATTCAGATTCTTATCTTTAATGTCTAAAAAGTCAGACTGAAAAACCCATGCAGGGTAATTTTATTCATTTTGAATGATGTATAAAAATTAGGGATCCCTGTTTAAACCCCAACAGGCTTTTTATCTATATCACATGAAAAATATAGCGCATTTATTAAACTTAACCTAAAATCTGTGCTTAGTGCCACAAAAGCAAAATTAAGAAACAAAGGACATGTCCAACAACTAAAGTCGCAAATAAACAACCTTTGTTTACTTCTACATATTTATGTCTCAACCCATGAAAGAATTGCTAAATTAGATTAACGCTGATTAGGATAACTGCTTTTACTATAACAAAATATAAGCCAAACATCCCCTGCATACTGATGTTCTGAGTGTTTAAACATTTCTTCCTACATGTTTCAGTGCCAAAGGTCGCGGTAAAGGGAAGCTGGGCGGCCGGCTGAGGTAAAGCTGCTGCGAGACAAGGAGGACCTTCACAGCAGTAGATGAATACTTTGATTGTGTTTATTGTCCTATTGTCTTAGGGTACATGTCAACCATCATGAGATCATAATAAATAGGTCACTTCACCAACTCTGATGCCTTTCTATAAACCATTTATAACCCATTTTGTCCCTGTGTGCACTTGTCTCATATCAGAAAAATAACACTTTGATAAAGAAAAAGAAAAAACATAAAATGTGTCCTATTTTGCTTTGTTTCGTCACTATACAAAATTATCAACAGGAAACCAAATGCGTAAAATGGTTATTAGATCCAAATAATTTAAGGGAAATACATTATGGCAACTTCTAATAAAGAATATGGACTTGTTAATTACCGTTTAATCATTTATAGCTTTTATTTCAATCTAAAATAAGAGCAGATGTTTCCCAGCAAGGTTCCACACAGTGGTGACATAAAATTTCATAGATTTCTGCTTTTAATTACATTAAGAAAAATAAATCTGGGACTGCAGTATGTGTAACGCTGATAAAGTAATACGCTAACCCATTTATAGACAGTCCTCGCAGTTCTGTAAATTACAATTTTAAGCTGGTTATAAACATATCCATATCAGTGCATTTTCAAGTGGTCTTGTAGCTCTGAGATGCGTCACGACTCGGTGGGAGGGGATGAGGAGATGGATGGTCTGTGAGGATGAGGCTCCCAGAAGCCATGAACAGTACTTGTTGAAGAGCGCCGTTGCTCACCACATGTGGGTTTCTCTGATCTCTGCGATCACCTGGCTGGCTTTCTGTAAAGCCTGGACACAGGGAGAGGACAACAGATGAGAATTAGACAGTCCTTCATATTATACACCAAATGCACCGTTGTTGGTGCATGCATCATAGCATTTTTACATAAAACATTTAGCAAAGCTAACAGTGTGTTTTTTGTCTAATAAAGGAAGTAGGATATTATTAAAAACAAATATTTTTAAAAAATGACATACAGCGATAAATTAGTTCATTTGAACGATTATGTCAAAAGAAAAGAAAGAAAGACGTAAATATTACATAATATCTAACATTTACATGTTAGTCCAAGGGCGCCACTTGCATGAATACCTGCATCAATGTGGCGCAAAATACAGACAACAAGCCCATAGCTGAAATCAGAATCTCTATAAAGCTTGTTGGCAGAGAGAAGTGTGAGAAGCTCAAAACCCGCCTTAAAGACAACGGCAATGACCTTTGACTTGATAAAACATAGTGGACCAACACAAGATGACTTAACAGCCCCAAAATCTTCACTGACTGTGGAAATTTCTCTTTATAAGCATTTGGACCCTTGACCCGCATGAAATGCAACGTTTACTTTCATCTGATTAGACGCCCTTCAAAGAACTTATATTAAGCATTTTTATTCTTGGTGGAAAAGGTGATGTATTTTAGCAGGATTTTAATAGCTAAATAACAGTTGTTTTGTATTATATAATACTATTTCTGAAATGCTCATCTAGTGACAATGTCTAATTGACACTGTGGTTTTTGCAAATTGTAGTGACGCGTAAAGAATCTGTCACCTTTAGCATGTCGGCGGACTCGTTGCGTCTCTGAGCCATGTCCTCAGACTCTGTCAGCAGGTCGTTCAGCAGGGTCGTCTTGTATAACTGACCCACCAGTTCGCTCTGCAGGCAGTCCTTCACGTGGTTCACCAGGAAATGCATCACGGCCTTTGGTACACTAAGTTCAAATAATAATTTGTACCAGGGAATAACTAAGAATGTCAGTTTTTCAGCATTCGTTAAATATGGTTAGCACAGAAATAATGATCTGTGTACCTGTCTTGGATATTTTTTCGAACAATAAGGAAGTATGACTTGATGAGTCTCTCGATGACCTCGCAGTCTCTTTGCTCCCGAGCAGATAGCTTTCTGGACACTGGTACAGGCTGGTGACAAAAGGCATAAAATAAGCTTCTTCATGCTCCAATTAAGATTTACCCAAAAGGTTTATAAAAATAAAAAAAACAAGCATAAAAATTGGGTTTTTCACATCTCGGTCCGAAAAATAAAAGGAGAGAAACAATTGCAATATTCCTAAAACATTCAAACTTTGTTGTTCATGTAGGATCACAGAATAAAAACAGAAATCTTTGTCAGAATCATAAACCTCGTCTGGCTCCTCTCTTCCTGCCAATCAGTTATTTCATCTCTCTCTCCAACTTAAAGCCACTCAAAGTCAATACTCTATTCTGGTCTCAAACAGACTGTCCTACTTTTCTCCAATGTCAATTTGTTCTTTATTAAGTTCTTGCAAAATAATGAGACTGCCCCCAAGTGTCAGCAGCATCCAACAGCATGAAGAGGTGTGGCTTCATTTTATTTGATAGCAAATCAGAAAGTTGCCAGTAATTATATTGGTGAAATATGATCCGAATTTTTTTGGATTCCAAAAAGTTTATTATTAGTAATAATATTTAAGATTTAAACAAAACTTTTTTTTTTTACAGAAGATTGGCTCATTAGTAATCACTTCTGGATATAAATTAACATACACACATTATTTCACTGCTATTTAAAAAAAAAAAATACTGAATATAAAAGCTAATTCAGAGGACGTACCACATCCAGCAGGTTGACGGCATAACCCCTCTGAGGGCTTACAGGGGGTAGAGTTTGGTGTGTTTGCCTGTCACCTGGTAGACCCTCCTCTCCTTTCTTGAACATGCCTCTCCAGTTGCCTGTCCCACTATCTCCCTGCTCACCAACAGGAGCGTTCTGAAGGCCACTGGATGCTGCCTATGTTAAGAAGACAGAAGAAATAAAGCAATTGTCAGGGGGAAAAAAAGTCTCAATTATATGAAGAAGATGGAAACAAGACGGTAAAATAACATAACTGATTATAATCAAACAATGTCAAATAGTTTGGAAAAAAAGGTCAACACATACTTCAACTGAAGACTCAAAAGTGACAGGAGGAAAAAAATGACAAGATACATTGTATATGAAGATGCAGTATTGAAGTCTTCACAGCTCTAAAAGATTTGTTTCTTGGTCAATTTCATGCATGTTTACATTCCTACTTTAGGCGCGTTTCCACTATCGGACCTCTAGGGTAATTTGAGCGGACCTTCCCGGTATGTACGTGTCTCCACTTCACTGGGCCGGGCCGACAGAGCTGTTTTCTGGGCCATTTCAGGAACCAACGGAAGAACCTGTATGGGGGTATGTACTCAGTATGCCCCGATCGAGTCGCTCAGCGGGAGCTGTGGTTGAGTAGCGCCGACTGGTTGAAATTCAGAGGGAAATGAGCAGACGCCACCAAACAACTGTCTTTGTAAAAATAAGAAAAGTTGCTGGCGAAGCAGTTTATAACAGCAAACAGAAATGCAGCGACAACCCCAGTTTCTTCCATGTTGATCTCTTATTTCTGCTGCTGTGGGCGCCTTTTTGCACTGATCAGTGACGCTACTCGCTGCTGAAACAGTCGGGATATCTGGATGTCTTTAGCTGATACCTTAAAGGGTCGATTGTATATGGAGACACGGCGGCTGAGGGGACGGGCCAACAGATTACCCCGTCAGAACAAAGATCTGGCTAAATTATCCTGAAGTTCCGATAGTGGAAACGTGCCTAATGATCACATGTAAGTGGATATTAGATTTAAGAGAAAAGGGAGCATCGACAAAAACAGCTACAATTAAATGGTATGATGCAATTACTGCAACATGCTTTCTGCAAACAAATTCACAAAGATCTAAAGTGACTTCCAAATATATTCACTGAAACTTTCAGCATCTTGGCAGGTTGGAACTTTAAAACATTGTATCTGGCTTCATGTTGTAAACCAACACAAATGAATGTGTTTCTACATATAAAAAAAACACGTCATTATTTCTCTGGCTGTATGTTTAAGGTATATTTTCTGCTGGCAAAGGAACCTCCACCCCGGACTCTATGTTTTTGCTGCCCTTCATCTTCCAATCAACTCAGCCAAACTTGTCTTTTCTGTTGAAATGAGGCCTCCCTGCAGCATCAGTTGTTAGTTTTCCGACACAGGGTTTTGCGTTAGGCCACAAAGTTCAGTTTGGTGCCATCTGACCAGAACACACTCCTCTGCTTGTCATCTATCCTCCATGACCTGTGCCAAAATTTAAACAGCACTTCGCACAACTTTCTTTCAAATACTTTGAAGGCCAGATTTGTGACCAATGGCTGTCCTGTCATCAGATTCTCCCACCTGAGTATGGATCTCGGCGTCTCCCCCAGAGTTAGCGTGGATCTCTTGGCTGCCTCTCTGATTAATGCTCTGTCTCCCCAGGCTGTCAGTATAGGTGGATGATCATTGTTGAAAGGTTGCACCATACCATTTTCTTTTTTGGATGGTGTTACAACAGAAATTCATAGGAAGTCCAAATATTGAGGTATTTTTTCATAACCTATCACTACATTAAACTTCGTCACAACTTTATTTTTCACTTCAGTGGCTTCTGCAATTAGTTACACTGGATTTCATTAAAGGACATCAAAGTAGATGGGACTGAAGGAATAAACACAAAGGCAAGCCACTTTCCAGGTTTTTAATTAGCAAAGAATTTGGTAAACCAAGTAAACCTTTTCTGAGCTGGACAATTTTAAACAAAATCCTAATAAAATACAGTGAAGTCTGTTATTTAAACAGGACCAAATGTAGAAAAGTTTTGAGGGTATGAATATTTATGCAAGTCACTGTAGATTTATAGGAACATCCACAGTTAGCACAATTAGGCTCAGAGGTCTCCACCGCACTTCTCAGCAACTGAATTCACTGACAAATATTCAAAATGGCTACATATGTTTGAAATCAAATAAAAACAAAGTTTATAAATTATGGGAGGCCAGATGCAGAGTGTGCAGAGAGCAACACAAAGTGACACACCTTAGTGGCCTCACCCTCCGGGGCAAGAGGCTCAGTGGGGGACACAGATTGCCCAACAGGGCCTTTAAAGGACTAAAAGCAAACAAAAAGACAAGAGCGAACAGAAAACAGGCTGAAGCTACAAGAAGAAGGACAGATACTGTATTGTGGAAAGAATTACTACAATAGATTTACATGTAGAAGCAGTTTGAAATTGGCAAAAGTTTCAGAAAAGGGAACGTCAAAGATCAACTCACCCCCAAAATCAACTTTTTTTTTGTTGATAAACTGTAAAAATTAGTGTCTAATAGTGCTGTCTACATGTGTAGTCATTTTGGCCTTTTAGTGTATCTTATTTAAAATATTAATTTTCTGACTAAAACCATCAATGTGGCGCCCTCTTCAGGTTAAAAGTCTAGACTACATTTGAATCAGCCATCGCTATATGCTCTGCTGTGATATGTGACGCTGGCTGGTATGTGTGATGTCAGCCACCCTGCTGCTGTGGGATAAAAAGAACAGCCGAGTCTCGGCCACGCCTCAGTAGCGAGTTGAAGTTGGAATAACAAGCAAGTGTTGACGTGAGTGAGTTGCTCTTTAAACTAAATGAATGACAAGAAATCCCGTTGAGGTTTTCAAAAGGAAAATTAAACAATTGAGAGTTTCATGGAGGCAGAGCGTACCTTATCTCTTGGAACGGAGGGGGGCAAATCTCTCAGTCTGCTGCGTCTCTGCTCCTAAAATAGTTTTTTTTAAATGTTACAATGTGCTGCAAAGAATATTAAAGAATTCTACAGACAGAAGATTAAAATTGAATCTCCTTACATCTATATTATTGTTCATGAGGCCAATGGCATCAGCAAAGTCGGGGTGTTTAGTGTTGATGTAGGATAGCTCAATGGCAACCAGGTTATGAACCTGCAGAGAGATTAGAAAAAAACAACAACAAAAAACAGATCAGATTGTAACTTTCAACAGAATGTTTACTGATACTAGGTAAGACAACACTGACCATGTCATTTGTGACTGGAAGTCTCCTTCTGAGGAGGGAGGTGACCACCTCCACTATGGCGTCATGGAGTTTTGGAAATCTCAACAATTCCTGCAGAGAAAAGACAAGATGTTCAGCACCCAGTGTTGTAGCCAGTCGCCATCTTTTCAGTCCAAGTCACACTCAAGTCCTTAGTGTTCAAGTCCAAGTCGAGTCACTAGGTCCTACTGGCCAAGTCCAAGTCCGAAAAAGAATTTTCCAGTCCAAGTCAAGTCATTATCACCTGAGAGCAAGTCAAATATAGGAGAGCAGAGTATACATTTTAAGACAAAAATAATGGTAGCCATACAAAAAATCATGCTTAAAATTTATTTGAAAACAATAAATAATCAACAAGTCACCCGTACACTTACAAAGGTTTTGGCTACATGCTAATTGCAACAACAGGAATTTGTCATGTCGGAGTCAAAGTCCAAGTTCTGATGTTACATCGGCGTGGTGCTCATGTCAATTCCCAAGTCCCTGAAAAGGGACTCAAGTCAGGACTCAAGTCTGAGTCCAGGACTCAAGTACTCCATCCCTGTCAGCATCAATGTGTTTTTGTAGATTTGTAGCATGTTTGTGTACGTTTATGAGACAAGTTCTCACCTGTGTGCTGTAATTGCTGCAGTGCTGGATGATCCTCTGCATCTCCTCATGAACCAACTCGACACAACGCAGACTGGGGTCCTCCAGACGTTTGATCTGCCGCTTTACCAGTAGCTCAAATGAAATCTCAGGCACGAACAAAGCAGGCCTCGGACCCTGTCGGAGAGATTTAAACTGTAACCCATTCTAAAGATCCCAGTCAGGACAAAGATCATTAAAGAAGAACGTAGTAAAACCCACTGTCGCGTTTCTGATTGCCGTCAGGACGTCGATGGTGGTCAGGCCACCCAGTGGATCCACGGACTCTAAAGTGCGACCAAACGTCTCATGGAAAATATAACAGATTCTTGCTCCACCACATCTGAAAAAATACAAAGCGAAAAAAAAAAAAAAACTTTGTTTAAAATTCAGGAACAATTTGCTTTCAGTTTAATTTCCTTGAGGTAGTGATGCCATCAGCTCAGAGGACTACGCAACTCACAACTCGGTTGTCTCAATGTACTTGGCCGTGCCCTCTATAGTGTTGCAGTACTCTGCAGCAAACTTGGTGATGAGCTGCAGCAAGGTGGCGCTCTTGTCCTCGACAGGTTCACCGTAACTGTTCAGTAAAGACTGATACTGCGCCGCCAGCACGTTGATCCTGGTCTTCAGCTCTGGAAGACAGTCTCTGATGTGATGCATCAGCAACCTATGATGATAGGACACACAAGTCTAGTCAATACAGCAAGTTCCAATTTTAAGTACACATTTTAATTAAGTTAGCCAAGGGTTCACAATTAAATTGTAGAAGTTAAGTAAAATCCTCTACAGTGCCAGTAAAAAGTTAACACTCATCTGTCATTTGATCAATTTATAGATGCTTCCTGGGTCATTCTAACCACTTCGGGGCAGTTCAGTTGTGTAAAACTTATAATCACAGTTATTTTGGCCAATAATAACCCAGAATATTTAAAATGATTTACACTCTCCAAATAGAACAGAAAACTACCACCAAAGGTGAGCGTATGTAATCTGTCACTGGATTTTAATCTGTATACCTGTTTAATGTTCTAGCCAGATACTTGGTTCCATTTCTATTAGCGAGAGACGGGTACTTCTTTTGTAGGAAGGCATATTCGTCACGAATGGAATCAGCCACTAATTTCTTCTGATTAATGTCCAACTGACTCCTGGGGAAATGCACAAAAAACATGGATCAGAATGTGTTGATCTTCAAAATTAAGATTTTTTTCTACTAGCCTATTATTGCCTGTAATAGAACTGTATAGGAGCATGCGATGCTTCAGGGATACCTGTTAACTACTCCAATAATACCCAGTTTGACAGGAATGACTCTGCCCATCAGAACATCCATGGCATCCGTGCCAGCATCCATAAGATCCAGCTTGGTCACCACAGCGAGGGTCCTCCTTCCTAAACATGGAAACACACACATGAAACACAAACACAGCATTGAGCCAAGGAATACAGAGAATGCATAACTCAGAGGGAAAACAGAAGAGGATGTGATATCTAAACAGTAAAAGAAAACAAAACAAAGACGGCCTTTACCATCTGGATCAACCTCTCGGGCCACCTTTAGAGCCTCTGACGTTGCCATGTCGGTGTTGGCAGCAGTCACAGCCAGGATTATGGAGTTAGGGTTGGAGATGTATTTTAGAATCAGCTCCCTAATCTGGAGCTCTATGTCATTTGGTTGGTCTCCCACTGGTACCTATTTACAGAAATAAATCAAAATTCGACACCATAAGGCAGTAAAATTACCAATTTACACCTAAGCTAACATGTTCCAATTAATCAGAATCATGTGAAAATGAACACAATAAAATTACAGCTAGTTATTTAATTTAAGAAAACTAAATTATAAAACAGATTCAATTTAAAACTCTACTAAGTTACCTAAGTTTTGGCTAAATATGTTCAATACATTCCAGTTACTTAATTAGCGGATCTAAATCAGTCCACATTTAAACCCAGATTTGCTGGCTTGCTGAGTGGCGCAGAAACCGAAAAAGCTGCGAATCATGCATATTATGTTTTTAATCACCATCTGTCTTTATATCCACCATAAAATACATTTTAAAATGGATGCATACATGGAAAGCACAACATGGCGAATAATAAATGAAAAAAAAAAATTGTTACGTTTGTGAATGTTCATAGGGAAAATTCAAAATTGAGCAATAAATTTGATTAACCTTATGATTTTTCTTCACCAATTTAGATTGAAGAACTGATATTGGTTGCTTAAAAGGTTCAACGGGCCATGAAAAGTTGTGCTACTGCAGTCGACTAAATGTTTTTGGAAGGCTTAATAAAATGCCCTGCTAATGCTCTTCTCTTAGTGATCGCTATTAAAAATCTCCAGAGGCTGCAGTTCATCCAGAACTATGCTGCTTGGGTCCTGATAGGTGTGTGGAAACATCAACATATAACACCCAATCTATACTCGCTCCACTGTAAGGAATGAATGTAACGTCTCCCCCAAAACAACTTTTAGCTTCTGAAAGAGAACATTGTTTCACACAGCTGTGACAAAGCTCAGGGGTTTTCAGCTAGATGGTTGTTGTAAAATGTATTTGCCTGGAGTGACGCATTAGTAAAGCAGTTGCCCCACATATAGAGGCTATTAGTCCTTGACGCAGCTGTTCAGGGTTCAATTCCCAACCCTGAAACGTGTGCTGTATGTTTTTATAGTGTCTTCAATGTATCATTATTCTTCCATTGTGACGCTTTCACTGTAACGTTTTAAAAATGTTTCTTTCATTCATCCTATTCAGAAACTCTGTGGGTGCAGCTAATGAGACAATGATTAAACAGGGGAGTGACTTGTAAAACCTGATGTTTTAACATGGGATTGTTAGTACTCTGAGATTGGAAAGTACACAAGGGATATCATGACTGACACATGGAACTTCTTCTACGATCATTTCTGCACCCAAATCTATACCTGTTTATGATAAATGAGACCCAATAAGACTAAATAAGCAATAAGCATAAGCTTGTAAAATAAATTCACTTAATCAGAGGCATTTAGATATTCAACACTGCATAAAAAAGTTAAACTGGCGATTTTGGAAGTGAAACCAAAAACGTATCTTACCTTTGTGATGCCAGGAAGGTCTACTAATGTGAGGTTCACAACATGTGGAGAGAAAATTTTCAGGTGAATGGGTTCATCACTAATACCCTGAAATAAAAACACAAATATTAGTTATTTTTAAGCAGCAACATTTTAAAGCGATGTGACTTTGTTTTATTTCTTTTTGAGCATACCTTGTTATTACCCGTAATTCTTTCCGTCTCTGCTTCGATTTCTTTCCTGATCTCCTCAAAGTCTGCGTAGATCTGAAAGTGAATGTTAGCCAAATAACGTAAGGACAGCATGAATAGAAGACATCCATCCCTTTATGCTTTTTTAACTAAAAGAGGAAGGAAAATTAGCCAAATATAAACAGGATATTAAAAAAAGAAACCCATTGATATCTTTATTAGGGTCAGGAAGCTGGGAGTACATTAAGAACCGCTGTTCATGGAAACTAACCATGAAGGGCATTGATTATCCAGCCAGAGGTATTTTTAGCAGCTATGAGGAAACCCCCAGCTCTCATTACAGGTTATAGATCTTTTGCTACACGTGAGATGTAGCACAAACTCAGAATACAGCCTCCTGTAGCTAATTATTAAACAGAAGGGTATTAATAGAAGCATTAGACAATATTCAGATGTAATACTCCAATATTCAGAAAGTTATACACAGGAGACTATTGATGGAAACTTGAAGAAAGAGCAAAAGAACGCAAGAGAAATGTTGGTGAATTCTACCTTGTTTTTGGTGTGTAAGAATTTACCCCATTCCTCTCCTTCGATGCCTGGAGAAATAGAAAGATAAGAACAGATATGGTCATGAAAACATGGCTGCTGCTATGGCAACAGGCCTCTTGTGAATGTCTCCAGGGAGGATTTTTCTATCAGCAAAGATGGAATGGAAAAACTTAACTACGCATGGACAGCTGCAAAGCTTACAACACGAGCTCGGATGTGTTTACACAAAGATAGCAGAAATGCTGCCAAAGGAGGATAAAATAAATGCATAAATCAGGTAGGGGAGAGACAGAGATTCAACAAAGCAGAATATATTGAGCCAGATACATTTATCGGCACCCTTAAAAACCCCTTTAATAGAAATTTCTAATTTGTACTTTACTTTTTAAAGTTTATCAGAGTGATCAAGATATTTTTACATAATAATCCATACATTCCTGGAGCCTAAAAAACAAACAAAGGCTCTTATTTTTGTTACTTGCCACTAGGATGGACATGGATCCCAGTTTATCTTGTGATCATGTACAATAAGTAGGATGGTAAGGAAGATGAATAAAACTCCATCTTGGAGTCAACAAGTCTCCATAGCAACCATTAGACACTATGGCTGTGTGGGAGTGATAGCAAAAAAACCATTTCAGTCCCACCATCACAAATGTAAACAAATGACGTTTGCTCAACCCTAATGGGGCATGTGCTTTGGTCCGATGAGAATATGTTTGAGCAACAAACATTCCAGGTTAATTTAACGTGAAACGATGGATGAATATATGATAAGTTAAGTATGGAGGAGAATCCATGATGCTGTGGGTGGTTTTTATTTCAAGATGTAAAGATAGAGCGCATAGCATCACAAGCTTTTTGAAATAAGAATGTTTTAGATAACAATCAGGTAGCATTTCCAAGAAAACTAAACAATTGTTGTCACATTTCTGCAGGATAATGATCTAAAACATATGGCAACCAAAACATATAAAAAACAACCTTCTTTTTCAATGGCTTTCTCAGTCCCCAGACTTCAATTTTATTGAAGACCTGAGTCAAGGTGAAGAGAGCCTAAAGCCTAGTTTATACTTCTCCGTCTGCGTAGCTGTGGAGACACGCAGCGCCATTAGAGAAGATCTGTGCAAAGAGAAATGATCAATGATTCCTTTGTATGCTCTGCAAAATGTTTAAGGAAAAGACTACAAGAGGTCGTACTGGCCAAAGAGGGCTATTAAAGTATTGACAGCAGGGGGGGTCTATATATGGGAATATTTTTAAAGCAGCCACTTCTAAATTTGGATCGTTTTCCTCCCATTGAATAAATGTACTTTAATTAAAGGTAAAAATCTTTGAAAGTTGTTCAGTGTGAGCTTATTTGCCAATAAATGTATCCAATACGGCATATATTCTGGCTTCAATGACACTAACAGGGTGGAGTCTAGTAATCATGCACAGCATGTTGGATCTTGTCCTTGTGAAAGGTTGGAATCACTAAATCCATGATTCAAAAACCTAAAAAAAGATTATTTAAAATGTTATTAATTTTTTCATACAAATATGATGCGTTCATCTCTGTTCTTACCCCGACTGACACATATCCCCCCCCTGAAGTGAGCAAAACGAAGCAACGTGTTTGGGCAGCCCTAAATAGCTACAGAAATACAAGGGAGGATTAAGCAAAAAGGGCAAACAGCTGAGCAAGTGGGGTGGGTTCACAGGTGGGGGTGTAATATAAACGCAGACAGAAAGAAAATGGAAAAGAAGACCTTTGTAAAGGCGGCCATTTTTCTTGGAAGCTGTGGTTAAAGAGGGACAAAAGGATTAGGCTGGCTATCTGCAGCATCTCTGTGATAGTGAGGCAATGCAGCATCCCTCTGAGGCAAATCCCAGAGGAAGAGTATAGCATTAGATAAAATGAAAGAAGCTGTTTAAGAAGCTTTTTGAGAGTTAAGCATAGTAGGAACATTAATTGTGTATACAGCAGGTTATGTTACCATTTTCTTCATTGGTTTTCCTGCGATCCTCTGCGTCAATGTGTACAAGCTGCAGGATGAGGGGCCGGCGCGTGACGATGCCGGTCCCACGTGGTAGGATGTCCCTGCCGACTAAGCTCTCTAAAACAGAGCTCTTCCCACTGCTCTGTAGACAACAGCATCATAAACACTGGTAAACAACAGAATTAAGATTTGACCGATGGAACACACAATTCATTCTTTGGCAGGAAAAACCAGTCCCATTGCCATGCAAATAAAGAAACGCACATATGCAACTACTTGTTACATCTACAGAGGTATGCAATTCTGTCCGGTCTTTCAGGTCACTTATACGGAGCAAACTTTGAAATGTACGTTTAACTTGCACAGAAGAAAAATAGCTTAAAAACCATCCCTTTACTCATTTAAAAATATTCCTAAAGGAGTCGGTACTTTAGGGTTGAACAGTATATTTTAGAGTTTTAAAAATAGGGTTTATAAAGCATATTTAACAGTGATCACAGTAGAAAAGCACTATAGACAATCAGTGCCAGTATAAGCGTGGAGTTGCTCAAAACTGTTCCATCAGGTTCGTAACATTGTCTAACAAAGATCTACACATAAAACATCTATTTCCTTATTGGTTTCTTTCATTTTAGGCCTTCAACAGTGTTAAATACGGTATGCCCAAATTTTCCATATAATGCCTCAAAAAAAGATGACGTTATAATTTGTATGCTCATTTATACATGCCTTCTTTCACCTTTTTTATCTTTGTCATTTTAATTTTTAGATTTTTTTGTTTGTTTTTTTTATAATTGAGCTAGTAGCATTTATTCCTTGATTTCTAACCCTGGCTGGGGACTTCAGGTGTGATCAAGCAACGACTCAACTATGAATCCAGGGTTAGGGACACACCAATAAATCGGACAGATTCCCATAAACGATTCTGCTCAGAATGTGCAATACTTCTGATATTGTTCCCATCAACACTAAGAATTCCCACCAGTTTCTGTATAAAAACAAAAACATGGATATTTTGTGAGAGTTTAATAATCAGTAAAAAAAATTTTTTAAACCCTGGTTCATGCATCAGTTTTGGCAATCTTACAATTTGTTTTCTTTTGGATTCAAATTTACTACTTAAAGGGCCGGTGTACTTCAGGTTTAGATGTGTACTTTCACATGGAATTCATCCTCATAACTTGAGAATTAATTGAAAATCAGCTAAATATTTCTCCTTCTAAGACTAGTTTACTGGCTTATGTAGGCAATTAAATTCAAACCATATTTGTTATATTTCCCACTAGGGATGGGCATTCGATTAAACTGTCTTCATCGATCATCGGGAGAGTTAACGATCGATTTTCGATTAATCATTGATATTTTTATAATAAAATTCATTGTTCATCGGCTATATTAAAATGCAGTGAGAATAGAAAAATAGCGTGTTTCCTCATTGAGATCTTCATTACAAGTGGGACACCTCTTGTGGCAGTTAATTCACGGTAGTTGCACAAAGAAAATATGCGTTATATAATATAGGTCTGATATTTTTGTGTTACATTTGGCAAAAAGAGTCAAGAAAGAGGATGAGAGAGATCAGCGTACCTAACAACAGATTAGGCTCATTAACAGAGTAAAAAAGACAAAAACAAAAGAAACCGTAACTTATATACAACTTTAGCACCAGTCTACTGATCTTTGTTGAAAAAGATGAGCATGTTAACATGCGCTGGGGTCAGAAGCGAAAGCAGCCTGGTGACCAGACTGATGGTCACCAAGCTGATTTCGCGTCTGACCTGCAGCGCCGAGATCACCTGCTGTGAGGGATAGACGTCGCTGTGATACAAACACCTCCGTGCTAACCTGGCAAGCTTCTGGAATCTTGTTTAATTCATTTTCCACCAGTCTGTAGGGGTACAATCCAGGGGTGGCGGAGCCTCCCTCAGAAAGTAATCGGTGAGTAAGTTTCTCTGCTCGTTCTGCATCTCGGCTCCTCCGTGCTAACACCGACTTTATGTTAGGTTGAGACCAAGAGCAGGATGCTCCGCTTCTAACCAGGGTTGGAAGTGCGTTCAAGTACTTATACACAGCTTCGCAGTGTTGGCAGAGAATCGAGACTTTTTTGTTTGTTTGCTTGCTTAGTCAAAGTGGTCCCACGCCACACTATGCTGCGACCTCTTCATGACAATGCTACTTTTGAAATACACAGAAACTGGCAAGAAACTGAGTCGGCCTGTGGGTTTTATTTTCAGTGATCGCCCTCGTGTGGTAAAGGGTTTAATTACTGCCACATAGCTAAATTAATTGCATTCCTTCAAAACTCACACAACGCAACAGAACATGCATTAATTGAAAGGTTAAAAAAAAGTCATCGATGAAATTCTTCATGATCAATTAATCGATCGTCGATTAATTATGCCCATCCCTATTTCCCACAGCTAGCTTCTTCGTAAATAACTACAAGATGAACCTGTATACTGTAGGGCGGTGTTTCCCCAACGCTGGTCCTCGAGGCACACTGCCCTGCATGTTTTAGATGTTTTCCTGCTTTAACACGCCTGTTACAAATGATTCCGGTTCAGCAAAAGCCCGTTAATCAGGCATCAATTGAAATCAGGTGTGCCTAAGCAGGGAAACATCTAAAATATGCAGGGCAGTATGCCTTGAGGAGCAGGGTTGAAAGAGAAGGAAAAAAAAAACCGCTGTAGGAAGTTGCTGGAGGTAGGTAACCTGGTTGGAAAAAAACAACAGCCCTCAAATGAAATGTCAGGACTGAAAAACGCGAACTTGAGTTGATAGTCATTTTTAACTTCCTTAAATTATTAGGGAACATAAATATTCATTAAATTATATTACTTTTTAAATATTAATGAAATTATAACGATGCTAGAAATTTGAGTTTAACTTTCTGAAGCACTGTCTTATTTACTTTGTAGAAGAGGAATAAATGAGATTGTGGCCCTCCAGCTAACACTGATTAGGCCAACCAAAACAAACGCATTAAAATATCCTTCTCTCCCTGACAACCTTGGATAAAAGCCTAACTGTCTCACACAGTCACATCTTATTAGCTGACCAGTCTCCTAGACAAAACCTGCCACTTTAAACCAATTAGGCTCTAATGTTTACACACGGTAGCGACTCCACGTTATAATCGATAACAGCTTACTTCGATGATGAATAGGGTGATCTGTGAATTATATTTAATTTCCTTTTGTTTTGATCGACCCAATAAACTCTGAAATTAAACAAAAAGCACGACTATTAATGTGAAGAGCGGGTGAAAACTAACCACACTGTTCATCTAACTTAGCTAGTAATTTAAGCGGAAAAAGCAGTAGTTTGATGCTCAAGATTGTGATAACACAGATGTCAACTGTCAAAAAAACAACATTTGAGACAAGAGAGCGTATGCGGCTAACGCTAACTTAGCTCTAGCGGTAATTATTCAAATAAAAGAGAAAACTAAAGAGTGCGGTCAGGCGAGCTAGTTGTTAATACTGTGTTTGGGTGAAACTGAAAGGACAACGGTAATAAATGGAACAAAAACAGTCACAACAATTAGTTTACGCAGCATGAAAAACTTGCTAGCCTTTAAGCAAGGAGACGTTTCTCACCTGGGTCCCAACAACTACTATCTGGGGCAGCTGAATGATATCCGCACCGACTGTGTTAAATACATCTTGCAGCTTATTAATGACAGGTATAAGGGCCTCCATTGGCGCCGAAACCTGTACCGAACTGTCCTCTACAGAAGAACTTTTCTTCACGGTAAAACACACTAAGACAAAGTCATTCAATGTCCCCTCGGCTAATGCTACTTTCGACTCTTGGATTTGCCGACAACTGCGCAAACAGTTAGCCGGAGTTGCATTGTGGGAGTTGCAGTTCGGGACTCCTCGCTCACTGGTTCAGGAAGAAGCGGGTTGGAAACAGGCTAAACTACAACTCCAATCGTTGATTTCGTCACACATGCCGCACCAATCAGAAGGCAAAGTAGCCCTGCGTCACATGCACCCTCAACCCACACCAAGTGACAGTAACTACGCACCAAAATATTTACCTAAATATCTGAACGTCATGTCTGTTGTGGTAAAACAAAATTAAACGCTTATTGGTTTTACCATATATGTAAAGCGAGTTAGAATATGATCAAAAAGTCACAATATTTCATTAATTCCGCTCAAAACGTTTAAGAGTAGTGCACAAATAGAATGATACATTTCAAGTAGTCGTTTCTGTTTGTGATACATGTGGCGTATAGAAAATGCTTATATTTAATAAGGCCAATAAAAACCTAAATACAGAAATGTCTACTGAGAAGTGTGTCAATGTACAGTATATGCACTCAGCAACTGGTGTAGGCTCCTCATGCATGAATTACTGCATCAATGCAGCACAGCATGACGGTAATTAGCCTGTGGCTCTGAGGAGGTGTTCAGAAAGGCCAGCTTGACTCATCGTCCTCTTCATAATACTCCTTAGATTCTCCTTTTGGTTTAGGTCAGGTAAGTGTGCAGGGAACATAAGCACAGATCATAGCGTGGTCATTAAGGCAAGTGTTAGTTGTAATCAGAATCTCAATAAACCTTGTCAACAGAGGGAAGCATGAAGTGCTCTAAAATGTCTCGGTAGTTGACTTTGGACTTGATAAAGCACAATGGATCGATGTGAGCAGATGACATGCCTCCCTGAATCACTGACTGTGTCAACTTTAAACTAAACCTCCATTAACTTAAAGTTCTGTACATCCCTAGTCTTTTTCCAGACACTAGGACCTTGGTTTCCAAATTAAATGAATTTACTGAACAAAAGATACATTTTAACTACTGTGCAACAGTCTAAAGTTTAGGATTGGCTCAACACAAGGAACATCCTGGTCGTAGCATATCTAACATGTCTTTGACAGGTCTGTGTGGTAGATCTGGAAGCACCGACTCCAACCACTGTCCATGTCTGTGAATTTATCCCAAACTCTTGAATGGAATTTGCTTCGCACTCCTTTCATAAGCTGTGGTTATGGCTGGCTCTTGTGCAGCTATTTTTGCTACATGTTTTCCTTCCACTAAACTTTGGTTGCATACAGCATTCTGAACAGCCAACTTCTTCAGCAATGATCTCTAAGTCAGCAGTCTTCCCTACGAGTGTGTAGGCAATAACATATACATCTGTAACTTTTTTGTGCTATGTAATATTGAAATTTTCTGAGAAGCTGAAATTTAGTTTATTAGCTAGAAGGTATAATAAGCCAAAAACACTGTAATAAACACTTGGAATGTATCACTCTGTGTAATAAGTCTACAGGATACCAGTTGCCTGTTTTGATTTGAAAAAATTAATCAGGATTACTTTTCAGTGGACAAACACATGAAGAGTCTAATCACAAAAGAGTTTGGAGCTTTGCCATCTGTATGTAATAGCAAATGTAGCAGTCTGGTGGTTTTGCTATTAATTCTGTGTGTGTGAGAGTGAGTGAGAGAGAGAGAGGCGCTGTCCTGCAGGTTTTAGATGTGTCCTCTTTCCATCACAGCGGATTTAAATAGGTAAACTATCTCCTCAACACGTCTTGAAGTTCTCCAGAGGCCTCAAAAGGAACCAAGCATTTGATTTAGGTGTGTTGGCCCAGGGTGACATCTAAAACATGTAGGACACATGTTTTAGATGTAGTTGGGACACTACATCTAAAACATGTTGGGACACCCCTTAACAGAAGGAAAGTAAACACAAATGACGGGGCAGCAGTGGCTCAGCAGGTAGGGATTGTTCCTCTAACCGGTGGGTTGCCGGGTCGTATGTCTGAGGTCAACTCGTCACCCGCCTGGCCAGCTCACCTCAGCCAGTCTGGCCCAAGGCAGCTGAGGCTACAATGTAGTTTGCCACCATTAGCTGGTGAATGAATGATTGTAGAGTGAAGCGCTTTAAGGTTTACCTTTTACAATTTCAGTTCTCCTCACTACCCACTGCAGGGGCCATATCGCAAGTGGAGTGTCACACTGGGTCGCAGTACGTACATTCCATCTCCACCGTGGTAGTAAGTCTAAGGATGATGATCGTTTCCTCGAAATGTGGAGTCTCTGCTGTACCCATTTCACAATCACACTAGGTTACTGGCATCGATATCACTTTTGCTGTGTCTGGAGTGTGCCTCTATGGCAAAATGCTTAAAAATTCTAATCAAAGCCGCTCTTTGAATTTAGTTGGTCACTTATCAGTGACTCAAACTACAATTTGAACTTTTTGTCAGTCTTAATTTACACAGGAGGAACTTTTTTTCTTACAATTGATTTACTATATGTAAAGCGTCTTTAGACAATTTACAGTAACAAACTAATAAATGGAAAAATTGAGTAACAAATAAATGGAAAAATTAGAAATTTATTAAGCACTTGACAAGAACTTACCTGGCCTCAATAGTTTTATTAGTCAGTGTAAATGTTAAGCTATACAGCTCATATTCAAGTGACTCAACAGAAAGCAACCAGACTTCCTTTCCAGGTGTTCAAAAACATTTCCCCCAATTCAACCAAACTTGATGTGGTTCTGACTGATAGGAAGATTCAAGTTAAAAGGAATTAAAACAATCCTGTGGAAGAGGTGTTTTCGAGAACCGAGACAAGAGGTCCTGCTGTCTAATCACTTATCTTTAGAGTGCTTTGTGGTTATCTTACAGTTCGACTGCCCTCTTGACATAAACTCTGACGCACAAACATATCTATAAACCTAGAACTTTCTGTTTCACAGATATTCAAAATACTTTGCACTAAGTGCGCTGGAAAAGGGTTGACCACAAACATTACAATAAAAGAACATTACTGGCACCACACAGCAGGAGTGTTTCAGGGAGGCGTAGAACAAACGCTGAAACTAAAGTTTAAACAACCAACATGCAGAGGATGTCGAGTTATTGTGATTCCGGCTCTCCATATGAAAACCCTAAAGTTAATTCAGACTGCTAATGTTTCTGCCTTCAGATGTAATGGAAGACAAGCCAGACCCAAAACAAATTTAGCTGTGACACATGAATCGTGTCAAAACTTAAAGGTGCTACATGAAAACAAAATACTTTCTTTCAGCTTACATAAACAGTAAGCAAATCGCATTACATTCATTCACAATAAAGCTTATTTGAACTTAGAGCAAAGCTATGTCTAAAGTGAATGTCTGCTTGCAACCCACTTTCTGCTGAACAATCCTGACAACGCTGCTTTAGCAATCTTGTTGAACCAATTTAGATCTTAAACTATTTTATGATGCAGTGCAGTCCGTGTAGGTGGTCACCATGTTTCCCCTGCGCTGGGTTACAGTCCTGCAGTGTTGCTTCATTGTGCCGTGAAACCTGCTTTCAGTCTGTTTGACGTGTCTCTCAAAAGCAAACATCCTATCGATGTCGTCAAACATGTCATCGAGGATCCCTGCCCCGAAGCCACCCTGAAAGTGTCTCTTGCGTCTGCTCTGGGCCTCCTTGTTGGACCTGGAGTGTTCTTCGAAGTGTCTTCTGTGGCGAGAATGTCTGTTCTGGCTGTAGATGTTGAAGTCCTTAAACATGTCATCAAAGTTGAAGGTGAAAGGTTGGTGGGTGCGTGGTCTTTGCTGGCCGTTCTGCGTCTCCCCTGTGTACATATTGCCGCCGAACTGATCGTACTCTCTTCTTCTGCTCTCGTCGGACAAAACTTCATAAGCTGCACACACAGAGAGACAAACAATTCAGTCCATGATGTTGAGAAAGTAACGCAGGTCACAATTACAGGAAGAGGACATTATGCCTCCACTATATCAACAGGATCAAAAACTGCGTTAGGCAGATATCGACCCACAATGATGGTTTTCACACTGCTTTAATGGTTTTCTTTTTTTCCCAATTACAAATAAAAATCAGCGAAGACTGGCAAGCATTTGTACTTAACTCCGCTACCACCAACATAAAATCCAGTGTAACCAGCTGCAATCAGTAATTGTCTAAATTAGTAAAGAGAGCCCCCCTGTGTCCAATTCAACCTCAGTGCAAATACAGCTGTTCTGTTAAGGAACCAGAGTTTTATTGGATAACAGAGGAAAAACGACAGCATCTTGAAGACCAAGGAACACAGCAGACAGGTCAGGGATAAATTTACTGTGAAGTTTAAAGACAAGTTAGGATATAAAATAGTATCCTGAGCTTTCATCTAGATCTGATATAAATCGAAAATGAAAAAAGGATTTGGAACAACTCTAAACCTACCAAAGTATGGCCATCAAACTAAACCACATGTGTCAAACGCCGGTCCTCGAGGGCCTGTGTTCTGCAACTTTTAGATGCATCTGTGCTTCAACACACCGGAATCAAATAATTAGTTAGTTACTACCAGACCTCTGTAGAACTTGACTGTACGTTAAACAGTTAAATCCGGCATCTGATTCAGGTGTATTAGACTACACTCTTATCTAAAAAAATTGCAGGACACCAGGCTTGGAGGACTGGAGTTGGACAGCCTTGTGCTAAACTGACAGGCAAGGCGAAGATTAAATAGAGAGGGGAAAACCCGGTTAGGTCTGGAAAAGTCTATGTTTGCTATGAGCCTAAAACAGAAAGAAAAAAACAATGTATGATGATTTGTTTATTTCGGAAGTCATATTTATAAATCGCAAATCGTATACTTGCTGCTATATTCAGCAACATTTTTGGATATTTTCTTAATTTCATGCAGTCCCAGTCGAGGCAGAGAGAGATCCCAATTTCAGTAAAAGGGGAAACTGATTTAGTGGGATTAATTACAAAGGAATGCCACACTTTTCAGATTATACTTGTAAAAAAGATGAAAACTGAGAATACACTGAAAATTGTGGTTTCACACTGACAAAATGTTAAAACATGTAAAAGGATAGGAATACCTTGGCAAGACACTGCACCTTGACCTGCAATGATCTACAGCAAACAAACTGCAGAGCTCCCAAGCCTCACGCAATGAGCGTTAGACAGACACATTTTCCTGACTTCACACGCCACACATGACATTCCTCACGCTGAAAAATAATAAAGCCCATACTAAATGAGCTCTGATTTGAGTGATCCATTCACTGCACTGCCTTTTCAGAGGTCAGTCTATGCCCCGCCTTCTGCAGAGCGGCTTCGGGCCTTCGACAGCCTGTTCGGCAAAGAGCCCGCTGGGAATAACAGGATCTCACCGCCTCCCTTTTAACCTTCCAGCAATGCGCGATTTAGCACGAACATTAAACATGAGGAAGAGCTAAAAAGAAGGGAACTTATAAAACTGATTTACTCTTAAGAAGTAGAGATATGTGGGGTTTGAGTTTGCCTTGTTTTTGTTTTTTTTGCCTTTTTGTCACGATGAAGCCACATTCATTTCAAAAGCTTCAGCGTTTTGGGTCAAAAGCATATGTTTAAGTATTTTGCAAGATCGACTACTGATTCCACCAATTATTCCAGTACCTTCATAGCTTCATTAGTCCAAATTTCGTATTTTTACAGGGATCATATTTTGGAATGCCAAGTTTGTTTATGTCCAGCAGAGGACAGAGTGTGGAGTGGAAGATATGTTTTACTTTGAGGAAATGTAAGATTTTAACACATTCATTAAGGAGTAAAGTTTTTTCTTCCCCCAGTCCATGTTTCAAGGTTGTTGTTTTTTTGTATTCTTTTTTATATTTCCTGAACGTCTTCCATTTCATGGACCCAAGTAAAACGACCATCTTAGTGAGGAGGTCCTGGAGAACCAACTCATGGACATCCCCTTGCTCCAGGACCCAACCACCTGGAAGTGTTCTGGGGAAACCTTTCATCAATGAAGAACAGGGTAAGATACATTTTCTACACACACTGACGCCATCAACTTTAAAACTATAACATATTCAGGGGAGTAATTACACCTTCTTGGTTCATTGTTTTTAAAGGTGACGGGTACGCTGAGGTGTGGAAGACTGAGGTTGCGAAGCTAGTTTTAGTTCTTTCACACTGAAATGCTTGCTGAAAGAGTTTTCTCCATGGTGGGACTAAACAAGAATAAAACAATGAACGCCTTGGACCTATTTTTGTTTGACTATTTGAATTAAAAAAATGTTTTGTGTGTTTGACAAAATGTGTCCTTTATTAGACTAACCAGTTGTCAGTTCTATAGGTTATTTGTAGGAAGGAGGATGTAAAATTCTACGTTTTTCTTAATACCAAAAACAGTTGGGAGTAGGGGTGCACGAGTTTGACAAAAAACCTAATTGCGGTTTCACTGACAAATATTGCGATGCGATTTTCGATTTTTACTTTCGATACTTTTAAGTGCATAAAACTAAAATTATGAATGAAATATATTGTTACTTGTACAACTTGACACACATGCGAATAATATACAATAACCTAAAAAATAGGGCCCTCTTCTGGCTTTTGTCTGCTGTAGAACCTGAAAAATCTCTAATATAAACTACATAGTGATTGAGGTAATGCGATTGTTCAATGCTTCGTAATTATTAAATACCTGAACCTAAATAACAAAGAATAATAAGACATAATGGAAATTAACTTAAACAGGTAGCTTAATTTTTTTTTTTAATTGATGAATCTTTGCCATTGAAAAATAGAAAATGAACTCTCATTAGATTTAGATTTACAATTAGAAAACAAAATCTTCTGCAGTCCACTGCCATTTACTAAACATGAAACTGTTACATTTCACACATTTTAAAATAAATGACAATAACAATTAAAAACAAGACCTTATCCAGCCTTCTGCAAGATAAGACGTAGTAACCTGACAGTAGGGTTGCCAACTCCCAGCAAAAAGAATAAGGAGCCACCCCCACCCTCCGCCTCATGATGCTTAATCGACCAAATCGACTTTAATTTAATGCACGTGTAAAACAAATGCACAGAAATTAATTATTTTTCTATAATAATTAAATAGATTCAGCATTTTTCTTTGACAGAACTGCAGACCGCACAGGTGGTACCTTCCCGAAGGAAAAAGTACTATAGCTTAGTAGTATACTGTATTAGACATAATATTTGCTGTATACGATAAAGGATTTATGACCCCTACATCCAATTGGTTGTAAGACTTGGATTATTATTTATTAAAAGATAGACATTTTAAATGAGAATAAGAAAAGTATGTATTTGTTCCCCCCTTTTCCTGTTAATGCCCTACTTGGCCCCCGGGCAAAACTTTGCTAGAGCCGCCCCTGCACAGTTACCAGCTACATAAAACGATCCTGGTGTTATTTGTCTCTCAGAAACTTTTTAACTTTTAACTTCCCTTCAACTCATTCATGTCACCTAAAAGGTAAACCTGTTTCTCCATCACCTGTTCAGCTCTGATGATTCAGTAAGAACATCTCCTGGTTTCATCTTCATGTTTCCATCTCACCACATATCCAAACCGATATCATGACCAGCAGCTGTTACGGCTGTGGCTCCAGCAAACATCAGAAAGTAATATTAAATCAATTCTAACAACAGGTTATCAAGCTTAAACGTGCTGCTGTTGTTTAGCGCGACACCCGCTGGTTTCCTCTATCTGCTAAAAGTCCGCGATAAACAGAGACGGGACTGCGACAGAAAAGCCGAGCAGCTGATCATTGATCAGTTTCATGATTGAAGGAGCAACAGGAGAGAATGAGAGAAGACGAGGCAGCTGTGTAGCGTAAAGACACAGAATAACTCCAGCTTTGTGTCTCTTCATTCTAGCTGAAATACGGGACAAATCGCGTTCCTTCTCACCTTAATACGGAACGTAATATTTTCTCTGACAACGGGACGATTCCGTTTTTTACGGGACGTTGTCAACCTGAGCGCGGCAGCGGAGAGAGACTGACAGCAGAGATCTGCAGCCAGGTTCCTCTCCCGCTACCCGCTGAGAACAGAGAGAAATACGTTCTGCTTTCACATTGAACAAGTCTCCAAAACTCTCTAGCAACACATGGAAAAGCCGCTAGATTTGTCACTAGTCACTTTTTGAAAAAAAAAAAAAATTACCAGGGGGGTCGGAAAAGTCGTCAAGTTGGCAACACTGCTCTGCATTCAAAATTGTTTCCCATCACCGTTTCTGATTGGCCAGCAAGCCAGGAATGTGAGACGCAACCATTTTGATTGGTGAATAGATTTGTCACTCAAATGTCAGGGGCGGGAAAAAAACCTCAGCCTCCTGAGGTTAAGTTATCGCAGGAGTTAAAACCTCAATATCGATGCGATAAAGGTTAATCGTGCAGCCCTAGTTGGGTGAACATAATGAAGTTGAGGAGCAGCGGTGGTCAAAAACGTAGATAACCTGTTGTCCTTTCAACCCTAGCGACCTCTGAACTTTTTCATTAAAGTTGAGACCTCTGACACTCTATGTTTCACATCTCACGTGAAACAATTGCTATAAATATACATTTTTCTACATGTCTGGCTTGACAAGCATGCTTACCTTCAGCGATTTCTCTGAATCTTACTTCAGCATCTGGACTCTTGTTCTTATCTGGGTGAAATGTAATTGCAAGCCTGTGGAAAGCCTTCTTTATCTGGCGTTCTGATGCACCTTTGGGCACTCCCAGTATTTCATAGTAGTCCTTCCTGGCGAGAATCAGCTCTGTTATCATGAGGACGCACACTGCAAACATCAGGACAGACTGTGCAGCTGCCATGGCTACACTGTCCCCTGCATTCAAGAGAAAAACTATTAAATTACTTGATCAAAACAACAATAGATGTTTGTCATGATCCTAGACGAACAAAAGCAACAAATGCTCTGTAATGTATTAGGTAGCTAGCTTATTATTATGGCTAAGGAGAAACTGACCGTGTTATCATTTGAAGTTGACCCCAGCAAAAGTGGGAGAAAAGTACAACCCGTGGAAAAAAACACCCAAAATTATTTCCTCACAGTGATGTAATACATCACCACTCAGTCACTCCTAGCTTAACCTGCTAACATTAGCCACTGTTCGCACCGACTCCTTCAGTTTAGGCTCACATCACTCACCTTTCTGAAAGCAAAGGGGCGTCCTGTTTCACAAAACCTTTAGATATTTAACCTAAACAAACCATAATTATGATGTAAAGTTATTGGTGAATGCTATAAATGGAAAGCATTCAAAAACCGGTTAATTTTCTTCTCTTCCTCGCTGGTTTTCTCTTCCTAGCATCTTTTCGCACCACCTAGTGGTCATTAATATTATTACTTCTTGTTCAACTATCACCCTGTTGTAAACATTGACTTAATGTGGACATTGTTCAGTTAAATAAAATAAAATATTAAAAAAACTATGCATATTAAATGTTAGAATTACAAAAATCTCCACCGTGAACTAATCACAAAAATCGATTTGTTGCAAAAGCTGAACATTCTGAATTTTTTAATACATTAAAGAGTAAAATTTAAAAAGACTGATATTCATTTTAATAATAAAAACATTTAAAAGTAATTGTGCATTTTGTATTTCTGCAAAAATAAATACGTCTTCATAAGTCCTAATATTTTTCTTTTACCTGGTTATTCAGGATACATTAAAAAATAAGGTGTCTTCTGAAACAATAAAAAACAAGGTTAAAAGGTTATTTAACAAAAACTATGATTAAAAAAAGTGTGACTCTCTACAATCTGGTGCAAGTGTGAACATATCTGAAAGTAAATGAGAGACAAACAGATTCTAGAAAATGTCAGTGACATGCCAGAAAATTCAAGGGAATATTCTTAAAAAAAAACAAGAAAAATAAAATGAGCAACCAATTTATTTAAAAAAAATTCAAAAAGGGAAGTCAACGTTTGTGACAAAAAAAAAAAAGTTTTAGTAGACTAAGGAAAGCAGTGATGGGCTGTAGTTGATTGGATGGATCATTGGACATTTGGCGATGTGATCATGAAACTTAGTTGGAGATTGATATATCACTTTAAAAAAAAATTCATTTCTGTCTGGTGACATCCGAGAGAAAAATTGGGCTTTCACACAAAGGTAATCCTTATTACTACAGTAGTTGCACATATGTATTTCATGATTTTGGTCACATTTCTTATTCCATGCGTATAAACAGGGTTTGGTAAATATTAAATGACTTATATATATGTTTAATGTATTTCAAGTATGAAAACTCTTTAAAAAATATATAAATGATAAGGCCTGAAAACACTTTAGATCTGGCACCAATTTAATGTAGTATAGTTTAACAATAAACCTATAATGTTAGCATGATTCTTCTTTCTGTTATTCTAATTATCATTATCATTTAGGTTATTATTACCTTCATTTTATTATACAGACAATTCATGAAATTAATTCATGTTTTATATATTGTTTTGTGAACATGTGTATGGGTTTACATAATTGTGTTTGGTGAAACGAAATACACATTTTAATTTAGGTAGAAAAGAAGGTTTAGTATTTTCCAATCCTTCTATAGAGTTTCCTCTTGGGCAGCTTTGATTCTGATACTTGGCAAGAAATCTGAGGGAATAGTTTTAAATATAAAGCTCTTTGCGTTGCAATGTTGCATTAATAGTGTTGTGTTATTAGTTTGATTGGTTTTAGTTTGGTTTACTCAAACCCACATTTTTAGATTTGTTTTACAAAACCTGAACGTTCGCTGCTAAATCAATCCATTTGAGTTGTTTCTCTGCAAACCACAACATGCAAAGACACTAAATCCCATCAAATTAATCACAAAATACATTCCTTATTATTATTATTATTATTATTATTATTATTATTATTATTATTATTATTATTATTATTATTATTATTATTATTATTATTATACCTCCACTACTACCCCCTCTCTGTCCCAACAACACTTCAAACCTAAAAAAATAAGTAGAATTTCCTCAGCCAATCAGCTCGTTCCATTTATGGGCCAAGTTTTAGATAGCCAATAGAGAAGCATATAGAGCAACACGTGACCGTTGTTTTTCTTTCGACAGTCACCCTGTCGTCATTCTAGAAATTGTCGGGTCAAGTAACGTCTGATGTAGTCGGACGGTGGTTGTAATTTAGTGTTAAATCTAAACAAACGAGGACGACACAATGAAACAATTATGGGATGTTTCACCTCATTGAGATGACAGCATAAGAAGAAAGGTTTGAGTTGTTGTGCTTTGAATGGCCTTTATGAAGCAAAGCTGCGCTAAGCTAGTTACTGATGTCCGGTTGGTTTCAGGAGCTAGATTTGATCTGTTTCTCCTGTTTAACCCGACTAATGTTCAAACTGTTTTTGCTATGTTATATACATACATGTATATTCTTTTTCTGTGTTTCTTTGTGGTTCATTTACAGGTGAATGACAGTCCGCGTAGATCTAATATCTCCCCGGAAAGTGCTCATCTTCTCCCTCTGACACAATATGAACCATAGATGGGCCCCAAATATCTGGGTGAAAATAGACAGAGCATCTTCTATGTGCCAGACTCATTCTCGCAGGTCAGCTTCTTTACTGCTCCTGTTTGGTACCTCTCACTGTAGGATCCATGTGCAACAATCTGTTGGCTACCTCAGCTTGAGGCACTTCCATCACCTGAGGATCAGAGGCAGGAAGGGATGGATCTTCAAAGCCAGCCAGGTTTGGCTGCGGCTTGGACTTCACACCAGCTCCCTGTGTTTGAATACTTCAGCTTCCAGGTGGTCTGCGGGCCTGAGCCAGCACATGTCGCGGGTCAGGAGTACCTTGGGCACAGTTTCTAAAGCTGTAAGTGGGACGCATACAGAGCTACTGTCCAAAATCTCTCGCCTCAAACCTAAGGCTGTAAAGGCAGAGAAACAGTCCCAGGCCAGTGCTAAATCTACAGTAAAAGCTGAGGAAAAGGCAATCGCCCCCACTCCTCCTCTCGCTGTCTCCGCTACACCCAGTTCGTCTGCACGTACTGGTCTTTCTACATCTGCAGCTACGTTTGATGCGAGGACCACTACCTCCCCTCCTCCCTCTGGTTCTGTGCAAGTGAATGTCACCCCGACAGATGTCACGGTGCGTGACGTTAACAACAAAAAGCTGAGACGAGTTGCTCCCACTGTTAAAGCTGGCTCCACCAAGAAACCAGAGGTGCTTCCAGCACCTCTGAGTAACAACAGGAACAAGACGACAACTTCCAAAGAAACTCCAGTACTTTTCCATCCCAGCACGTTTTCAGCCAACCTGGATGAGACCTACAACTACTTGTCTCATCACATCAACTCTTACTTTGGCAGTGGAGCAAAAACGACCAACACGCCTCCTTCTCAGCCTCAGCAACCCTCCAACGTCGTTCCTGTGTCTGACGAAGCTGACCCCGCCACTTCGGCCGCCCCAGCCTCCTCCAGGAAGAGTTTTGGACAGTACTTGTCCTATTCAGCTCCCACTGTGCAGGCATTTGTTGGGAACTACATTGCACCTTATGTTCCCAAATTCAGAGCGGGAGAATCTAAAAGCACCCTGATGGAGGAGAAGAAACCTGTGGATGTGACAATAAAACAGATCGAAAGCCCAATAGCTAAAGAGCAGACTGCTGCAGAGGAGAAAGCTAAGAAGCTTCTGCTCCAACGGGAGAAGGTAGGTCAGCAACAGAGCTATAATTTATTAATTATTTTAAATTATGTTAAACTTTTGTGGGTTTTGAGTCGAGGATGAAATGCTCTGTGTGTGAGGATTGCCATTTACCTGCAGCTGAGTGAAATATGATGCCCATGTATGACGGCTGGGAGTATATTGTTGCTAACTGCCCACTGATTGCACAGTGACTCCCCCACCATCACTCTGTATGTCAGCTGCTAGTGTGCTTACATCCTCTCTCAGTTCTGAGAATCTGTATTCAAAAATAACCCCTCCCAGAGACTCTGTACTCTCCAGTCACATATGTTGTAGGTATGAAAACGTCTATCATCTCGGTATAGCAAAGTGAAGTTAATTAGCAGTAAGCAGAAGCGTCACATATTTTCGTATATCAATTTAAAAGTGTTCTACAGAAAACACAGACAAAATAACCAAACATTTTCAAACTCTAAAATTGTAAATAAATTTTTTTAAGGAAATTCTTAGCAGGCCTTAGTGTGATTTTGAACTTATGAGGTGTGTATGTATGTTTCATTTAAATCTTCACAAGTTATTAAGTGATTATTATTCATTTATTAGATGATAATATAATTACTTAATTCTTTAATCTCTAGGGATTTGAACTAAATCTTTCGGTCTACCTCAGGGGTCTGCAACCAGCGGCTCTAGAGCCAAATGTGGCTCTTTGGCCTTTCCACCATTTCTCTTATGAAACCAAATAAAATCTGTTTTAAATTACAATTGCAACAAGAAAGGGTGGGTTTTGCAGTTCTTTATGTTATTTATGCAACATCTGCATGGAATATTTACAACAGAGGAGCATCAATCGTACAAGGCTTTTAAACATGATTTGATCTCAACTATTCTCTAAATTGTAAGTAGGCTACCCATCTTTTACAGCTTTTCATTTTTATGGTCACTTAGCTGACTTTTTTCTACAAAGTAGTTTTTTTTCCCATTGTAAAGGTTAGATGATTTATTTTGTTCAAAAATCTTAAAATTGAAATACATTTTAGTTTAACTTTCCAGTAGCTTTCAGGTTGCTGACCTCTGGTCTAGCTAGTGGAGTAAAAAAGAAATCATCAACTGGGTTTCAGCTTAAATATGTTCAATACTGTTTTTTAAACCCTTAACCAAAAATGATCCAGTTTTTTTCCCGTTCCTACCCTGTTTCATCATGTTTCAAAATATATATTTGTAGAAGATACGTGGCATGTGAAATTTGAACAAAAAACGTAGATTTATGTTTTAAAAAAACAAGTAACCATTTTTTTATTTTATTTTTCTCCCAGATCATAGCCAGGGTGAGTGTGGACAACCGCACCCGGGCTCTGGTCCAGGCTCTCCGCAGAGCATCAGACGTCAGGGTCTACATCAGCAGGGTGGAGGACTTAAGTTATCACCTGCTGGAGTTTCCAGAGACCCGTGGTGTAGCGGTCAAGGTGAGAAATCAACAGTCCGTCGTATTTTTCCCATTGTGGGGTCCTGTGGATGCTTTTGTAAGTGTTTTTATGTGATACCGATCATTTGGGTTGAGGATGCGTCTAGGAAAGGACATCATGAGAAATATTTTTCCTGTCAGAAAAAAAAAAGGCTTTCTTATTCTCCACATGTTCCTCTTTTCTTCGCACCTCTACTTTTTCCCCTTTCTGTCCATTTCTGTTGATATGACATCATAGAAGATCAAAAGCATCTTTGTCTCCCATTTTTGATGGCTGGTGTATATTTTTGTGTTTGTCAGGAGAAGGTCATCCCGTGTCTGCTGCGTCTGGAGCAAGCCAGCGACCCGGGCTTAAGGGCTGCAGTTAGAGAAGCTCTCGCCTTAGTTGGCTATCATAAACCTGTTAAAGGCCGAGGGATACGAATCTTGTCAATAGACGGAGGAGGCTTACGGTACAAATATAGCTCTTTTTCTACTTCTCTTTGCTGCTAAATATGTAATGAATTAAATGTATTTTCTAAAGCAGATCAAAATCGTGTTTTGTACCATCAAGGGCCCTATCAGGACTGGGCCCCGAATTACTAAATGTTCGACTGTCCAGTCAATGTTTTCTGTTTGATCAAACCTCCTGCTCGTGTGTGTGTGTGTGTGTGTGTGTGTGTGTGTGTGTGTGTGTGTGTGTGTGTGTGTGTGTGTGTGTGTGTGTGTGTGTGTGTGTGTGTGTGTGTGTGTGTGTGTGTGTGTGTGTGTGTGTGTGTGTGTGTGTGTGTGTGTGTGTGTGTGTGTGTGTGTGACGGACATTATTCTTTCAGGGGGGTTCTTGCCCTTCAGACCTTACAGAAGCTGGAAGCCCTGACTGGGAAACCCATCTACAAACTATTTGACTACATTTGTGGTGTCAGCACAGGTATGTTGTCCTCCTAGCCTACTTCACTGTGTGCAGACTGAAGCATGTTGGTGGATTATGAAAGTAGAGTGCAACACTAAGAAGAGTACTGGCTGAACTGGCTGTGTAGATCTCAGTGACCCATTTGTGGCTCGGCTTTTGTTTTGACCTCAATTTCCCTGACAGCGGCGACATCAGTGTTTAAACTTTATACGTGTGCTAATTCAATGCCTTATAATAGAATATATATTATTTTTATGTTTTTGCTTTTTTACAGTTAGGTTTAGAAATTGGTTGTGTTTTACAATTGAGCCCAAAATTATTCATACCCCTGGCAGATTTAAGTGTAAAATTATTTTCGATCGGATAAGAGACTGCATCAAAAGTTAATAAAGCAATGTAAAAAAACGAAAGTGAATTCTAATTTCATTGTTTTATGTACATTTTGATAAAAGAAAATTTCACAGCAATAAAACCCTTCGTATAAATGCTGATTTGGCTGGAATGCCTCCTTACCATCACCCACATCTTTATCCCCCTCCGACGATTCTCTATCAGATCTTAGTCGGATCTCTGGTTTTGTCACTCCAAAACATCCACATTACTTCCAGTGACTAGAAACAAATTGGTAAAATTACAAGATTACCTTAAACCTAAATCTGCCAGGGGTGTGAATAATTTTGGGCATAACCGTACAGTTTGAAAATGGTTCCTGGACAGACTTGAAAAGTATGGGATTTGATTTTTATAATTTTATAAAGTTTGAATCAGTAAGTGTGGAAATTAGGCCTGTAACAATAAAATTTTTTGCTGAACGATAAATTGCCCCTCAAATTATTGCGATAAACGATAATACTGTTGATCTGAGACCATTTTCAACTAATGTGATGGTAATGCATGTACACCTTCTGAACAATCTATAAACTTTATTTGTTAAAGAACATTTACCACTGCAACAGGAAGACATTTTTAATATCAAATATAGATAGGAGTTTTGTAAAAAAAAAAAAAACATTCAAACTAACAACAAAAACACTCAGTTTGAATAAAAAAAATATCTGATTTTTAGTCTGCCACTACAGTTATATGGACCTTATATGCCAAAAAAAAAAGGTGAAATTACCCTTTACCACACAACTTCAGCATGCTGTGCTTTGTGAACTGTAGATCACATAGATAATATGCCAAACCAACCAGGTTTATATTATGTGCTCAAATCCCCAGAATATTATAAAAACTGCTGGACAAGATGAAAGTTCTAAAATGTTGCCGTAACCCTTTTTTAAATTAATTTCTTATTGAGGTGGTTTTGCTACCCTGTAATATGTAAAAGTGCCACAAGAGGGTGCTGTGGACCATCTTCTGTTCTTTGTCTGCTGGTTTGCAGTTTGTTTTACATAACAGCAGATTGAAAACAAACATTTTATAAACTGAGCACATCAGGCTGTTTTTAAGGTTCTCTCAGCCTTAATCTCTAACAGTTGGAGGGTGTTTTGTATTTTAAGATATAATGCGTGTTGACAAACGATAATGCAATATCTGCGTGCCAGATAAACTGCTCATTTAAAACTCATCTCACCACATCTGCCCAGTTTTATCCCCCACATTATTGCTGTAGATCTAATCTCTCCCCTCACAGCTCTGTTGTGCCTTTTTAACAGGGTATGTGATCCTTTAGCTGCGGAGAGAGCAGATAGAGAAGACTCTAAGAAATGTAATAACTACATTGACTATACTCATGGTTGTATGTGTTTTTTTAACATCAGGAGCTGTCATAGGGTTCATGCTGGGCGTGATCCAAATCCCTGTGAAAGAGTGCGATGATCTGTACCGGAGGCTGGGTTCAGACGTTTTCAAGCAGAACGTGATCTTAGGCACCGTGAAGATGGGATGGAGCCACGCTTTCTATGACAGCGAAGCCTGGGAGAACATCCTTAAGTCAGTTTTACTGTTGTTGTTCATGATTAAGTAAACATTGTTAGACTAATATACAGTTAAAATGACATTGCAAACAATATTTGAACGACTACGACTTATTTTGTTCGTCGACAGTGTATAACAGCAGTTTTTGATTCGCCATAAAAGTAAAAAAAATAAAAATGGGGAGGTTCCTAAAAAAGAAGCTGCAAAATCGGGTTTACAATTTTGTAAGAAAAACATTTTGATTTTTCTAAAAAGCTGAAGAAATAAAATTCCTCCAGACTTAAATACTGTTATTCTTTTAACATACAGTGCTGTACAAAGCGCCTCAGGCACTTCTAAACTCTTATATTTTGCACTAAATGAGTCGACATCGTACAAAATAGTCTTGATCAAAAGTTCTCCAGACTTACTGAAGTTCTTTCAAAGTTCTTTGAACATCTCCAACTTTATTTTTTTTAACATCTTCGGACAGCGTGCTCAGACTGTTTTCAGAGGAATGGTGCAAGAACACTATTTCATTAATTTCAAACTCTTCTCTAAGGCAATTGTTACCAATGTTGGTGGGAGGACACTAGGCTATCCAAAGTAAAGTGACCCTGTGTGGGAAATTAATTGCCCCCTAAACTTAATAACTACTTATGTCACATTTTGCACAAACAACTGCCAACAGATGAATTTTTTGCCCAGTCTTGATGTGAACGGGCTGGTGTGCTTTGGATTGTCCTCCTTCACCTAAACATGCTCTTAAGATCACAAACTGATGACCAGACATTTTGCTTTAGGATTTTTTGGTACAGAGCATAGTTTATGGTTCCATCTATTATGGCAGTCAAGCAGGTCCTGAATCAGCTAAAGAGCTCTGGACCATCATGCTACCACCACCATGTTTGACTATCAGTATGATGTTCTCTTTCTGAGATGTTGTGTTAGGTTAATCCCAGATGTTCCACCAGTGTTTCATCAGTCTACAAAATATTTTCTGAAAATGTTTACTGTAAAGACTTTTGGGGGCATATCTAAGACGTTCCTTGTGTTCTCTTGCTCAGTCATGGTTTTGGTCTTGAAATTTGTCCCATGGAGGCCATTTTTACCCAATCGCTTTCTTAATGTCAAATCATGAACCCTGATCTTAACTGAGGCAAGTGAGTCCTGCAGTGTTTTTGATTTTATTTTTCTGAGTTGTTTTGTGACCTGTTGATGCAGTGTTGGAATGAGTTTGGTAAGATTCAAATTTTATTCAAATTCAAAAATACTTTATTGATCCCAGAGGGAAATTAAGTGTTGTTGTAGCTCATATAATTAATTATTTAAGGAGTTTTTGTAGATAGTAATGGCTGTGGGCAGGAAGGATTTCCTGTAGCGGTCTGAATTGCAGCAAAACTGAAGGAGCCTCCGACTGAAGACACTGTTGTTGTATGACTGTCTCATGAAGAGGATGCTCAGGGTTGTCCATAATTTTTTTGATTTGATGAAGAATCCTTCTTTGCATCATCATCTCCAGATGTTCCACAGTGGTGCCAAGAACAGAATCCGCCTTCTTTATCAGCCTTTTTAAGTCCCAAGACTAAGCCCTAAGATGCCCACTGCTGTGAAGGTTAACCTCTTTTTGTGTTCTCTTCATTCGTGAACACCTCTCACTATGCTCTAGAGACCTAATGGGTTAGAAATAGCTTTGGAACCCTTTTCACACTGATAGATGGCAATAAGTTGTTTTTCTACCTATATTTCTGTAGATAGAGGCATGATATACTCTTTTAGCCTACTTCATGTTGTTAGGCACATTCTAATAGATATTTTTTTATTCTACAGGTCTAACAGTAATCAGGCCCAGGTGTGGCTATTGAAACTTAACCATCATATGTGATTAATCGCACATAATTCATGACCTGACACTGGAGGCTTATGCTTCTTCAACCAGGGGTCAGGGTGGTTTGGATAGTTTTCTTCCCCCTAACAAATGAAATATTCATTTGAAATCTGCATTTGGTATCTACTGAGGTTGTCTTTTCTTTTTATCTGATACATTTAAGTGTGAAACAAGAAAGAGGTAAAATAAATCTTTAGTAGTAATTACAGATTCACTAGGATAAGCTCTGCATATAATCAAACTGAACCTGAAGAAATGTTCACGTTTGCTATTCCTCTGTAGAGAAAAAGTGGGCTCCCACCTCTTAGTGGAGACTTCAAGAAATCCTGAATGTCCAAAGGTGAGCTTTAGATGTTTTGTTTTCCTCTCTTATAAGTCCTACATTTTTTTATTTATTTAAATTTCATTTCAAAATGCAGCTTCACAATGAGAAGTCACCTTTGTTGTTTGTTGTTCTAAACCTGTAGGTAGCAGCTGTGAGCACCATTGTGAACCAGGGCCTTCCTCTCAAGGCGCATGTCTTCAGGAACTACAATCTGCTGCCCGGGGTGCGCTCCCACTACCTGGGGGGCTGCCAGTACCAGCTGTGGCAGGCCATCCGTGCCACATCAGCAGCCCCCGGATACTTTCAGGAGTTCAAACTGGGAAATGATCTCCACCAGGTCAGTCACGTTTGGGGGCAGAGGAAATACTGGGTGTTCATCTTTCGTTTTCCTTACAAAAATACGGTACATAAAAAGGACTGTCACATTTAGGATCACCCACTTGAATATTTACTTCAGACATTTGGTTCTTTATTACCTCTACATTTGAGATGATTTCACGTTTAATTGGATCCACATTAATTCAGCGTGCATACATTTAGTGATCCCCGACAATTCATTTTAGTGACTCTGTTGTAATAATTAGAAGAAAAAAACATACTTTGTCCTGCAAAACCACTTTAGTCCGTATGCTGTTTTTAATGCAAAACAAACAATTACTAAAGCTGTTAAAAATATGCATGCATTAAGGCACACATCACTGTGTACAGTCACCTCTATTGGCGGACCTTTTCTTGGTTTCCTCCACATCTTGTTGGTATAAAGGTTTAATTTTAGCAATCCTACATTTCACATTTATCCAGTATACAGTATTTTTACTCTGTGTGACAATGTAACAGTAGTCCTCTGCTACACGCTGCAGAATTTATTGCTGGGCTACCGAATTAAAATGCTTTGTGGATTCACGGCCAAGGATGAAGAAGTTGAAGGATTTCAGGCACCCTAATGAGAAAAATCTGCTGCACAGAAAGAGGGAAGCAGGAGCTCCCTTTCCTTTCTAAGACTGTTTATTTCAAGTCAGCTACATTTTGACTGGAGAGTGAGGCAGCAGGGTCGTGGCGAGGAACACTTAAATCCATCTGCAGTAAAGTGGGATGCATTAGCCATCAGAAACCTAACGAAGCACCTTTCTACCTATGCATTTTACTGATCAATATGCACTACTCCTTCACTCTGGGCTCAGCCAGAAAACGGGGATGACATTTGTAAAAAAAAAAAAAAAAAATCTTGAGAAGGAATAAATATTTTACTTATTTTGTTCAAAATTGTACTTCTAAGTTGTTACGGTTAGAGATAAAAGGCACATGGATCAAAATCCCTGTTTCCAACACCTTTTTGGGTACCTCATCCAACTGTCATTCACAATATAGATGTAATCTTTGTAGCAAAGGCCATATCGAGCCTCAGCAAACTTCTAATTCAAACTTCAAACACTTCTAATTGGAAGCTGCGTTCGCTGTATATGTGAATTGGCAAGTGCTGGGTGAGAGAATGAAAGAGACTCGTTGATGAAAACCCACCTATAGCGGGAGATTTCCCCAGCACGCCGTCTTGCAGGTCTTCCTCTACTTTGAGATGCATAATTTACCCCAACTGCTGCATTCCCCTGCTCACGCACCAGCAATTTGCCTGCCGCATCTGCTTTGTTGGAATGAAGAGACAGACTGTCTAATTATGGAATTGCTATTTACAAACTCTGTTCCTTTACAGATGCCAAGAAACGCCATATGGTGCAAGGTCAGGATGGCATGAGAAGTTTACACTATGTGCAAGATACTCAACATATACATTTCAGTCAGACAAATAAAAACAATAAAAAGCAGAATGTTTTGCACTGCTGTTAGACCAGTGTTTCTCAAACTTTTTTTTATCATTCCCCACTTTGGACAAAGGAGCATACACAAGCCCCCAATGCTTTTATCGCCCCAACAGAATGGTGACCACGCCTGATTTTTAAAGTGTTTTATTTATTTAAATAGCCGAGTTAGTCTACAAGTTTTTAAGGGTATAAATTAGTTGGAAAAAGGGGTTGCGCACTGGTATAAAACCGGCTCAGAAATATATGCTGTCAGTAGTTGCTACATGTTGAACTTCAGCTCACAGTTGGAGAAAATAAAAGTTGTAGTTTTATCAGATTTACAAAGCTTTCAAAAGTACAAAATAAAAAAAATAATAAAACAAATAAAGAGCAAGATACTCATCCCTGTATTTCCTCCGTGGTTGACCGTGTGACTTCTCTTACTCTGAAACGTTCCCTGATCTTCTTAGATATTTGTACATTTTGTAGATGGAATCTCTGATAATGCGGCTATTTCAGCTTGTTTTGTTCTGCTGCGATATATTCCAACGTCAAACTCCCAGCCCGATGTTCCAGGTCCCGGTTCTGTTTACAATGATGATCACAATTGCAAATTTATTTGGGTGTGTTTAATTTTGTGAGAGGGGGGAGCTGGTTGATTTAATTTACAGTGCAGTGAAACATTCACAATGACAGAATCTAGGGGGGGAAAACTATTTAAATCCCGTTGATGTCACGCCCCACCTGCAATACCTCTGCGCCCCACTAGTGGGGCTCGCCCCATAGTTTGAGAAACACTGTGTTAGACCAATAACTCATAAGAAAATATTGTTAGCTTTCAACTCACACATATGTGTGCAAATTTGTCATTTAAGCATCTGCTGTTTTTATTCCAGTTTTATCTCTATCTTTTTTCTTCTTTTTTTCTAATTTAGCACTTTTTCAATTTATCTAACATTGAGTTAAATAAATTTGTCCAACTTTCTGCATCAAAACAGAAAAACTTTTTGGTTTGAAAATGCATTTTCTTTTAAGCATTTTGTTACAAGTTTACGATTTAAAAAAAATCAGGTCAAGGTTAGGGTAGAGATGCACCAAGCAACAATTTTATCTGATCGGTGATTGGATTGGGAAGACGTATTCTTTTTCTATTCAGTGAATACAACACGGATAAGAGAACTTCTAATTCCTTAATTTTCTAGGGGTTTCAAAACTACTACAGTACTGTGCAAAAGCTTTTAGCAGGTGTAAAAAAATGCTGTAAACAGAGAATGTTTTTAGAAATATAAATGATTGTTTATTTTGATCAATTTACAAAATGCAAAGAGAGCAAACAAAAGAAAAATCAAATCAATATTTGATATTCCTATCTTTTGTCTTCAAACCAGCAAAAATCTGATGGGTACACTTGCACAAAATCGGCGATTTTGTAGGATTATGTCAGGTGTATGATCCACAAATTATACCAAACAGGTGCTAATGATCATCAATGACACACGTAGGTTGAAACACAGTCATCAACTTAAACAGAAGCAGGTGCAGGAGGCTTTAAACTGGGTGAGAAACAGCCAAAGAAACTTAGTGCAGCAGATGAAAGACACATCAAGCTTACTACCCTTCGAAATCAGAAGAGGCCCAGCAGTGCAATCAGCTCAGAACTGACAGACACCAGTGGGACCCAGGTACACCCATCTACTGTCCAGAGAAGTCTGGCCAGAAGTGGTCTTCATGGAAGAGTTGCAGCCAAAAAGCCATACCTCCAACGTGGAAACAAGGCCAAATGACTCAAGTATGCATGAAAACATAGGAACTGGGGTGCAGAAAAATGGCAACTGCTGCTCTGGACACTCAAAATGTGAAATATTTGGTTGTTGCAGTTTTTTCGTCGAAGGGCTGGGGAGCGGTACAATAATGAGTGTCTGCAGGAAACAATGAAGCATGGTGGAGGTTCCTTGAACTTTTGGGACTGCATTTCTGCAAATGGAGTTAGAGATTTGGTCAGGATTAATAGTGTTCTCGATGCTGAGAAATACAGACAGATACTTATCCATCATGCAATACCATCAAGTAGGCATATGATTGGCCCCAAATTTATTCTGCAGCAGGAAAACAACCCCAAACATACAACCAAAGTCATTAAGAACTATCTTCAGCATAAAGAAGAACAAGAAGTCCTGGAAGTGATTGTATGGTCCCCACAGAGCCCCAATCTCAACATGGAGTGTGTCTGGGATTACATGAAGAGACAGAAGGCTGGTAGCAAACCTACATCCACAGAAGATCTGTGGTTAATTCTCCAAGATGTTTGGAACAACCTACCAGTCAAGTTTGTGTGTTAAAGTGTACCTAGAAGAACTGATGCTGTTTTGAAGGCATAGGGTGGTCAGAGCAAATATCGATTTAATTTAGATTTTTCTTTTTTTCGTTCATTGCATTTTGTTAATTGATGAAATTAAATGATTAACACTTCCATTTTTGAAAACGTTCTTTGTTTACAGCATTTTTTTTACACCTCTCCTAAAACCTTCGCACAGTACTATACCTCGATCAAATATGCTTTTAGAAATTTTTTCTCTTTCTTTTTTAATCCTTATGAAACAAAAATTAAACCTGAATTTACTAAAATTTGAATTTGTAGACCTCAAAGAAGTCTTGGAAATCTATTGGCCGGTAAAAGTCTGATTGGTGCATCAGCTTCGATAAATAAATAGGGATGGATTCAAAACTAGATAGGGTCACTGAACCTACGGCACGTTTTATTATTTTGCGGTTAATGTTTGTTACAATTATTTTTTTGAATTGAGAGAAATTGTACATAAATGAGTTTTTAGGTGTTATTGTCAGTATAAGGAATTCGGCTTTACAGAAAACTAGGCATGAATACTTTTGCAAGGCACTGCATATAAGTGCTAATCTAATTCAAAAGTTACAAAGGCTTAAAGATTAATATAATGGTTTTCTCATGAACTGCTATGACGTTTTTTAATGTTTTTATATAAGGGGCTTGTTTTAATATGACAAAAGTCCACTTTCTCTTGACCCATAAAGAAGAGGATTTCTCTGCGGGTAAAATATTTGTGTAGTTTCCCCTTAACAGAACCCAGGTTTGAAACTATAAACTGTCTCTTGAACTTTAAGATTTAAAGAGAGTCAGTGAAGAACATTATCAAAATAAAAGACATTTGTAGTTAATTTAAGCCTTTCCACAGATTAGTATCCATATTAATGTCTGGCCAGCTTTAAATGCCATCCAGTCGGATGACTTTATTTACTGGGTACTTGAAGCCATTGATGAACACAACATGCTTTCAGTATGATGTCAGGATTCCCTAGAGAGACAGTCATCCTAGTCTTTTCCATTACCGCCCACAGACTTGTTCATCTAATTCAAGCTCCAAACAATCACTCTGTTGTGCAGCGAGTGCAGGAGTCTGTACGCCATGTGCAGGCCGACCACTGGAAATCTCGCCCTGTTGCTGAAAGCAAGTGGATTGATGGCATTTCAGTGAGTCTGCAGGCTGATATGTAAATCTGAAAGAACCTCAACTGTAGTTTCCGATCAGTGACGTTAGAGAAATTGTAACTTGGGGCGAGACTTTTGAAGTAGAGCAGCTGTGGCATTATCAGAGCCTCACCCTCAGATGCCGTTTCCTTAGAAAGGATGCTTTCTGAAGGGACAACAAGTTCAAAGAAAGGTGATTTAAAAAGTGTTGATGAAAGGGAGGAGGAGGACTTTGTTCCATGTTCCATATTAAATCTTTCAGTTATCTCAGCCCTAAGTAACACAGAAGTAGAAGACCTCAGCCATTTCACAAAGGCTGCTACGGCATGCGTGGAATGGCGAGAAGGACTCAGTTGTCTTTCCGCCTAGTTACCATGGTTTCTGTTGAGGCGATGGAAAGGAATGGGGGAGAATGTTTTGTGCCCATCTTTGCCAGTAAAAGGCAAAAGGCATCAGACAAGTGACCACCGCCCCTCTGCCCCCCCCAGTGTGACCTGATGAGAGCCCCAGCATGCCACCGTGCTCAGCAGAAAGACTTTACACAGCTGTAAATGAACTAGGTCAGATCGGAACCCTCATTTTTTTTTTCACTAATGAAGAGCAAATTTTAAACATTAGCTCAAGAAGACATTCAAACTGGCTGCTTGGAGAAGAAAGGAGAGGGTGTTGCATAATCAGCTTTTCTAAAAGGCCAGCTGAGGAAACCGTAACCTTTTTGGAGCTCCGTTTTCTCTCTCTCTTAAAGGCCTTTCAGTGTGAAGGTTTTGTAAATAAATTACACATTCAGTCCCACAGCAAGGAGAAAAGAGATGTAAAATTCAGGACAGTAACAGGGGATCCTTCTGGATGCTCTTATGTCTTGGCTGTCCTTCTGTAATAACCTTTAAGAGCTTGCCTTGAGGATAGAGCTTAAAGATTTTAGCCCTGGTGCAGAGAACTCTCTCCTTATGTTCGTGCCCAAAGGAAAAATATTGACTTACAAAAAGAACTTTACATGGTTGTAATGTTATCAAGCGGACCTGTTGTTGTATGTATGTATGTTACTACTAATTAACCTTTGGGATATGTGGGGTGAACATACTGTGCATTGCAAAAGTAATCCCATCCCTTAAACTTTGTCACATTTCAACCACGAACCGCATTGTATTTTATTTGTATTTTATTTGATAGATCATTAGGAGTGGCACACAACTGTGAAGTGGACGAAAAAGGAACCATTATGTTGACTATTGTAACTAATAATGTGAATAGTGTGCTATACATACAGCATGTATTCAGGTCCCTTCAGTCTGACACCCCTAAAGGAAATTCAATGCAAACAATTGCCTTCAGAAAGCACAGTTTTGTGAAATTGTGGCTATAACAGCTTTGATCCACACCTACAGTGTGTGGTGTGCGGCCACACGGCAATGACGAGACACCACACACAAACCAATTTTACTTACAAACATTCCAAACTCAGGTGGGAAATCTCACAATCTCATGATGTATAACGTGACTAGTAACAAAGGAGTAAATAAATTTGGATGCCAAGGATAGGTCATTGGCAATAGTTTGTGGATTAGTTTTAACAGAGAAAAAAAATTCACAAAAAGAAATGGTGTTGGATAAAGGAGTGGACCCAGCAGGAGCAGGGGCTCTACTTGCTATACAGAGATATGGAGCTGAGTTATCGTTTTGGTTTTCACTCGGAACCGTTGTTACACACTTTGCTCTGACTGATCTCTGTTTCTATGCATTTGTGGACTGTGGTCAGGTGAGAGAATACTTAGAAATAATATTAGACGCTTCCAAAGGGTCCTGTCAGCTTGCTTACTGATTGGCTACACATTTAACAGGCTGCATGCTCGTTTGTCCTTGCAACACACAACACGCACTTTGATATCGGGCCAAAACAATCCAACATGTTGAACATCCACGATTTGTGATCAGAGTGCCCCCGAGGCCCTTCCAAGCAGAGCCGAGTGCTCTGAACACAGCCCACGCTGTAAGAATATCTGTTAGGATTATCTTAAGAGCCATCCTGATAATCGGGACATCCTTGCGATTGTCAGAAGGGGGAATCGGGCCGAATTCGGCTTAAAAATCCTGCTGTGTGAACCAGCCTTAATTGGTAAATCTCAATATAAATCCAGCTGTTCTCTAGAAGACCAAGGAACACTGCAGACAGATTATGGGTACATTTGTTGAGAAGTGGTGAGGTTACAAAACAAAATTCCAACTTCTCCCGGAGCACGTTTTAATCCTTCAGAGTATGGCAGAACCTAAACCTACCAAGACATGGCCATCTACCTAAACTGACAGCCTGGGCGAGGGATCTGGAGCAGTTGCAGATATCTACTCCTCAGGAGGAAAACAGAACTATTAGCTGTACAAATCTGAATATAATGGAAGAGTGGCTAGAAAAAAAACCTATTGTTAATAAGACAATCAGATGTTCAGTTTAAAGATTAACACAAGTCTTGTGGGGGAGACAGTGAAGATCTTAATAAAATGCAGTGCAGTTTGTCATTATGTGACAAAATGTGACAAAGTTCAAGGGGTGTGATGCACTTTTTAGCATTGGATTGGTTTATACTATACACACGTTTAAACTTGACATCAGGAGCCGAAGCTCCCACCCCCCAGCTTCTGGCTGGAGGGCAAAAGGTACGGTTAGCTTTGCGATGTATCTTTTTTTGATAATCTGCACAAAGATGGTTTAGATGATCTAAAGTTGTAATACCTACATTTCTACGTTTAATATTGTTGGCCTAATTGTTCAACTGTGACTGCACGGCTCTTTTTGCCCTCCAGTGTTGTACACATACGCAAAATTACCCGGATGAAAACAATAACATTCAACATGCCTATAGAAAGTCAAGACATTTTCCTGAATGACTGTCTAACACAGAGTTATAACTCTTTCCGTGAAAGAATACACACACATGGATTCCCCCGCTGTGACATTACCCCTGTTTCCCTCATTAATTGCTCTGCTTATCAGCCGTTCGCATGTGGATATTTTTGCTCCTTCAGACACATGTTTGTGGATTAGACTGGTCCACTGATTATGCAGACAGTCTGCTGTTTAATAGCTCTCGCAAATCTTCCCAAATCTTCTCCTCTGACAGTACATCAAGATGTAAGGAGAATAAATATCTATATATATATATTTTACAGCTGTGCCTCCAGATGTAATTCTCCAGGATAGTTCTCAGCTTTAAATCTTTAATCTGAAGTTTATTTAGATTCAAGATCCGAGTCTATGCTCAATATGAGAGGAGTATATTGTAAAGCAGACGGTCATTAAATGCCATTATGGAGTAAGAACAAAAGAGGAACTGAGCCAAATACGTCTGAATCACTCCGATTTTCAGTTTGAGCTGAATGAACACAGCTGGCAAAGCTGATTAATTGTTTCATCAGAAGGTGTTTCTGAATTCAGAGAATCTCTAGGAAAAATCAGATCTCACTTCTTTTGTCTCCCTGAGGCATAGTTGGAACATCTACAAATGGATTCTACTCCTCTTTAGAGGTTGAGAGGATGATTTGAACCTTACCATGACCTTTGGCGTCTGTGAAAACTAAAGGCCAAGTGGAGAACTGGTCGATGTAATCATATAATATGGCATGAAGACCTCTCACTTGACCTGTCCACCACATTGGAATGGTACTCCCATAGATTTTGTTCTCATCTTTGCTTTTCACAATGGTGTCTTTCATTGTGGTTTGGATTCCATTTGACGAGGGGAACTTCCTGAAGTTTCTTAATGCAGACCAGTTTCTTTTCTGATTACCTAAAGATACACCAGGGTTGGGAGCCTTAGGAACTTTATGATTCAGTTACGAATCAGATGGCTATGGATTATTAACATAACACAGGGCCCCCCACACCCCCCTAAATAAATACACAGACACTAACACCACAACCACCAATCACATTCTGTGCTTCTCTAATAATGCGATGCAAAAGACATTTTCGTTCAACAAAAAAGGAGAATAAATACCTCCGGACGATAACATTTAAACAACAAACCCCAAAACAAATATTTTGTACTCTGACAGAAACGCTTGCGGAACTCTGCACTTTTTCAACTAACATAGATGGCTGATCTTATTCACAGGTAAATAATGAACCAAAGTTCTCTCACCTTATCCAAATATCAGACTCTGACATTTCTCTGCTACATGCTGTTAGAGCTCGTATCTGTTCTTGTGAGAGTCTCATTCACCCTCTTGTTTGGAGCACACAACAGGCCAATCCATGCATCAGAAAATGCTCGTTATTGGTTACAACATTTCATTTCACTTGCTAGAGCTATCCTACCTGCTTATAGTGATGCCTGTGACTTCGCTTTTGTTTTGAAATGTGAGGGTCAGTGCATCCTGAGTTCTCCATAGCACACAGGCCCTGGTTCTAAATTATTCTATGAGTTTACCCTTCCTTTGCTGTACAAGATGTTTGAAACCTTTTCAGTAATTAGCTTAGCTTTTTCCAGGCTAAGGGGAAGCCTTGAGCTCATTTGCTTGATGGTCCTCTGGCAGATTGTAGCAGAGTATGATTATCTGTTTTATTTCCACCTTTGGGATGAAACATGTAATCTGGTTTCTAATTTTGTCTCCACCCAACCGCATCACTCACAGCACAGAGGGCACCAACAAATCAGGCTAATAAAAAATCGTCATTGGGGATGTCCAATATTATCTGTCTACCATTATTATCGGCTAATATTGTCATTGAAATGTAATATCAGAAATTATATGTATCGGTTTGTATTTTTCTTATGACAACTTTTATATCTTACTTTCATACATTCCATATATTATTAATCCAACTCTTCAGCTACTTCTCTCACTCAAAATGTCAAAATATGACAAATCCGAGGTATAGTTTTTGAGATATCTTTGTTTGTTTGGCAAAAGTCGCAATATATCCTGTGGCTTCTGCATTTCTGAGCCAACCATGAACGTTTAGGTAGACGTCCATCGGTGGTATCCGTTTATATCGGTATCGGAAATTAAGATTCCGACTATATTGGTAAAAAAGCCCATATCGAACATCCCTAATCATCAAAATTATAGCAACCATACTACTGACATATTTAAAATAAAAATGTGTAAAGGATGTGCATAGATATAAGAAATACTAAGTAACATATTTGCTCAAGAATACTATGAATGTCCTCCAGTCTCCCACGTGGTCTGTTCCATTCCGACTTAATCTCAAGTATGACGGACACCACAGTTTGGACATAGCTTCAAGAGTCAGAGTCGAAACATGTAAAAGACGAGACAACGGGATGATAATTGCAGTTTCCTTGCGCACTCTCCCTCCTGTCCACCTCCCATCCTATTCAGCGCTCAGAAAAGTTGTGAGCACCGCTCATTCGCGGCTGAGAGGGAGAGAAAAAGCAAACGCAACGCATTTGTGTTAAGGTCACCCAAACAGCTAGCTCCGCCCCTTAATACACCCTGGATAGGTTGCCAGCTCTGTCACAGGGCAACAAAAACAGCTGTGAAAGCACACATTTGGAGGTCAATTTTGAGTGACCACTTGACCTAACGTGCATGTTTTGCGACTGTGGGAGGAAGCCTGAGTACCCAGAGAAAACCCACACATTCCTCGTGAGAACATGCTGATTCCATTTAAAAAAGCCCCCAGCCAAGGATCTTATTGCGAATTGTGAGTTTTATGACCTAACAGTAATTTTAAAAACAGGTTTTAGAGAGGGAAAGGGAGAAGGTTATAAACCACCAGAAAACTCCACCAGCATTCCAGAGAACCTCCGCAGGACATAAAGGGAAAGTCCCGATTGGGTCTGACTTGTGGTTGCTTCTTCAACTCAACCTCTTTGTCTCAGAAATGCACCTGGACAGCACTTGTGTCAGCCCACAGAGGTCAGTTACAGACCGGACAGTGGTGGTCATTTTGCCCATCTGAAGCCTGCAGGTAAGCAGAGGTAAAGGGTCTGTTCACACTATAACAACAGTTTAATTACTGAACTACTTTTAATGACATTATTGATTTCTTGCAGAATAATGAGAGCAAAGCAGAGACTGTTTTGAAGACTTAATTATCTACTTTAAAACTGAAACGCCTTTTGTGTAAAACAGTCAGGTTGTGAAAAATATCAACGGATGTCTACAGTTTATGAAACGCCTCTATAATTATCCCCTAATTACTGAGAAAAAGGACCCTCATTTGCGGAGCTTCATTGTAAATCATGGCAGAGCTCAGTGCCCTGTCCTGTCCCTGTCAAAGAAACCCAAAGGAGAAAGTATAATGACCACAGTCGCTCAGTGGAGCTCTGAGATGAATGCCACACCAGATGTACAACAAGTTTCACCTCATTAAGACTTGAGCAAGAGGTGTCTTCATCCGTCTTTTGGCTGCTAAGACAGGCAGTATTTGTAGTTTACCCACAGTTTAGAGTTAACGAGAGATTGAGAAATACAAGCTGAGTGGAAAGGATAAAGTTTTCTGTCCTAGCTAATGTGGGTTGACATACTCTGGGCCATGAAATTACCCTTCCTGATCCTAAAGATAGCACCTCTTTCCTATTCAGATCAGGCCTTCAGCTCAGAGGCAGCTTAAATGAGCACAATGAAGATAAGCTCCCCAAAATTAATGAGAACTGATAGATTTTTAACAAGTCCACACGACATCATGCAAATGTTCAGGCATTGCTTCTGGACATCTTAGCAGGGTAAGGTTACAGATTAAACTGAGCGGATGATGAACTGATCTCCAAAAGCCATAAAGTTCAAAATAAAACATTCTTTTCACAACTTGAATATCTGTGAATTATTTAACTGGGAGAGGAACATCCTGTAGATGTTTATGTTCCCACAGACAATAGAGCTCTTTATTAGATTGTACGGACTACGGCTTTTACATATTCATTGCTAGAAAAGGTCTTGAAATGCTAATTTCTAGGCTTTATGAATTATCCTAAAACCTTATTTCAACAATCAGCAGTCATTAGCTTCTCTAAAAAGTAGATTGAAATAATAATTAATACTATTAAAAAAGCCGCAAGTAGTCGCCTGCTCACATCATTTCATTTAGCTTCTCGACCTTTTGGCTAATACCTAATCAAATCAGTGTTTTTTGTTATTTCATTTTCATCTTTCAAACAAATAGGGGCATTTCTCTGTGAATATTCAACAGGTTGGTGTAGAACATTAACACTGAAACATAAAGTAAGTGCTACAATAATTTGTAGCAAACACATTTTTGTGTATAATTAAATACTTTTGTATAAGAACTCTTAGAATGATATATAATGTCATTACGAATATGGACAATATTGATAAATGTACTTGGTTTGTTTTGTTTTTGTGTTCGTTTTGTTTTGTTTTTGCTGTTTCTTTGTTGAAATAGATAAAAAAAGTAAGTGCTACAATATAGGGTACATAATCATAATGTCAGTTCATTTTTAACAGCCTGTGCCAGGCAGCTGTGTAGCAGTCTGGTGTTTTCACATTTTCATTAGGGCTGCACAATATGAAGAAAACATTTAATAGTGATCAAATCAAACTTTATTTATAAAGCGCTTTTCATACAAGAAGTTGCATCACAAAGTGCTTTACAGATTAAAATTAACCCACATAAAACCACCTTCCCTTCCCTCCCCCGCAGATTTAAAAGCATGGTCACAGCTATACCCCCCTCCCCCCAACCCAACTCCCATGCACACACACAGTTAAAAGCGACAGTAAAAAGGGACATTGGGCCGAGTGCAGATGAACCATGCAAGGAAACGCCATCAGAGGAACCATCTGCCCCGGCAGCGGTATACTGATACTATTCCTAAATATTCTTTATGACAGTATTGATTCTGTTTAAACCAAATATGGGCATTGAAGGCAGTAAACGTCTATGCTACCGGCGCTCATTTTATTGGCATATTATTTAAATATGAATATGCATTTGTTTATGTAACTGCAATTTTAATTCATGGCTCTTAAAATCTAATATTCTACCAAAGGCAGCAGCCAAGCAATCCTTTGCAATTGCACTATTGCATGCACTGTCGATTGTGCATCTCTACTTTTGATGGTATGGTTCCTACATCATCTGTGAAACAGATTCGTGATAACGGGTTGGGATACTCCAATGACATTTTCAGCTCCCCTCATTATTCTCTGCAGGCTCTCTTGCCTGAAATATTGCAGCTGCATTACCACATTGCTCAATGCCTCCCAACCCTGGTTCTTGAGGCACAGTATTTTAGATGTTTCCCTGCTTTAACAAGCCTTTTAGTCAGACATCAATTAAAATCACCTGTGCTCAAGCAGAAAAACAACCAAAGCAAGCATGGCAGTGAACCTTGAGGACCATAAAAAACTTAACTAGCCATTTGACCTCCTCCTTGTACATTGATTTATCATATCTACAAATGAATGCCACTACTGTGTTATCAACTGCATATTTTAACAGCAATGGACCGATCACACGACCTGGAGGGACTCCAGTGTTCAGCATGATTTAGTTGAGAGCCCTTTCCAATGTAGACTGACTATGGTTGCTCAGTCAGGTAGCTCAGAATCCAGAGACCAGTTGGAGTTCAAGCCAAGCAGAGGTTTCTCTTAGTCCCTGGAGAATGTTATTGAATACAGAGCTAAAATTAGTGTATAGAATTAATTGTGATCTCTACTCTCATCAGTTATCAGATATGTCTATGAGAAGTTGTTTTTCTCTGAATTGTCCTTCCATCAGCAAAGTCTGTATATCCTTTCTTCAGAGATGTGCACAAGAATGGTAGTGTTTACACTGATCTGTGGAAGATAAGCTTTTTCTTTGAGAAGAGCTTGTTGGAGCCGAGTTGTACATTCCATGACAAATCTAGCCTTTTTATGTCTTCTAAATGCCCTTTTTGAAATCTTATTTCTCTCTATTTAGAAGACCACAGGCTTGCTTTGATCCCCTTGAGCAATGCCTACCAACTTTGTTAGAAATCAAGAGATGCGATGAAAACAAAGCACTGGTTGAGCTCACTTTGGTATACCCAGTTTGCATTTCAAAGTTGGAATTTCTCTCCATTTGATAGAAATTTAACCTCAAAGGAGCAACACATCGATCAGACAGCAAAGTCTGACAGGAACGAACCCTCTGAGGACATTTAACTTGTGACACATGGCAAATTGCAGTTTGAGCAGCTTTAGTCCTGCAAATCCTTAAAGATGGAGGCAACCTCTGCCTCACATCATGCTGTTTCTTTGACAGACCGCTTGAATTTGAGAATTTTCTGTGCACACCTCATCTGTTTGTCCAAAGCAGCTAATTGTTATGAATGTAATTCTTTATAAATTCAGTGGAGTGTAAAAAAATCTGTGCAAGTTTCCATTTGTAATTAAGAACTTATTCTATGTAAAAAAAAAAAGTATAATTACATTTTGTTCTCTTGCTCTGAACCTCCGTATTGCCCAAGTAGGTGTTTTTTAAACGGACACAAGTTACAGCATTCAACCATGAATTGTGTAATGTTACTTGCCTTGGCGCGCGGTGTCAAACAAACCACTGTTCCTGTGAAACTGCCCTCCAGCCATCAGCACAGAGAGCCCATAACTGGACCCGGGCTGCTGTCTTAATTGACACAGAGTTCAGAAAATGGAACCTCACACAGCGTGAGTTAGTGATAAGAAAACTGCTTAGTTGTTTTGTTTCCAGCTGGGTCTTCCTGGTGCTTGCTACACTAAGTCACGCTTTAGTCTCCATCAGGAGCTTTTCCAATCCCAGCATTTTCTCTGCCCCCCTTTCTGGGACTTCTTTTTTTGCCAGGCGAGCTGCTGCTGCATAATGATGTGCTTTGGACAAATGGCCACCTCAGCAGTTCTGCTGTGCTTTGTGACGGAGTTAAGCCCTCTTTCTAGGACTTTCCCCATATCACGCAGTTAGACCAATCCTCTCTAAGACTGGTTTGCTTTATAAGTATTAAATAATGTGTAGGTTTATTCAGAAATGGGATGATTTCCTTCAACCATCCCCTCCATATTTTTTTTCTTCCTATGCTATTGGCTTCATAAGTGTAGCATCCGAATGCTATTTTGCCAATCGGTCCACTAATTTGTTTAATAGACAAGTAGCTTAGCTAAGTGGGAAAAAGCCCATTTTTAAAGTATTTTTTACAAAGACCGGAATATCAGGAAACTTGCTGCAGGCTCTATCGGTGAACTTTTTTTTTAATCTCACTGAATATGCTCCTTATTGTGCTCATTTATAAAGAGCAGCACACATCTAATTTGTTTTATTAGCATTCTCTTTTGTCTTTCCCCATCTTGAGGCTGAAAAAATGGGCCCCTATGGCACACGTTTAGACCCCAGGGAAACAGGAAGTTTTCAATCACTTCCTATTACAGGATTAGATGTGTTAATGTTGGGTAAATTAAATTTTACCATGTAGTAATATAGAAACAGATGTTTCGTCATTACAACTTTGTCGTCATTTATAAGTCAACTACCATGTTACGAGCATGTGTTTCTAGTTCTTAAGTCTTAAGTGCACAAGTACATCCACTAAATTGTTTTTTGAACAAAGCTTTATCATATACTAATATACTACTATATATTAGTATAATATACTATAATAGTAACTGTATGTTACCTTATTATTGGCATGTGACATAATATTTACTTCTACTTTCTTCCAGCTAATTACAAAGGATTAAATGTAATAATTACATGATAGAATACAATTATATTGTACTATAAAAAACAATCAATCATTATAATATTATCTGATACTCCTACGTAATTAAATGCCGAGATTATTTTAGTTATAACAACTTTATAGCCATGTTATCAAGATTTTATTACTAAGTTCTTATTGAAAGTGCCACCCTATTATTAAACAAAGTACCTAGACATCCCAGTCAACTTAAAGCATACGTCAAAGTATGACGTATTACTTCATAATAAATTTTGATAACAATTATTTCTTAATGTAGGATTTTGCACACTGAATAAATATTAAAGGCTAAATCTTTACAGTTTTATAATAAATTATACTACTACATTTTCTGTTTTTTATTTATGAGACTGATTGATTTAGGAGGTTTGAATGTACACTATAGATCCTTGTTAAATTTAAGCCATCATTATATGATTCTTTATTTCTAATCATTACCGTTATAATAATGTTAACATGCACACAGTAGCAAATAATCCAAGACCCCGGAGTCTTGGACAATTTGACCAACCCCCCATCTGCTGTTTTGTTGTTTTTATTTTTTTTATAATAATGTTGCATTGACTTCTCTAACATATCCTTTCTCTGGAAAGCTACTTAATCTTTAAAACGAATGTCATGCATGTTGATTCTGTGTCCACTAATGATATCCATGCCATCTGTGCTATTTTCCTGATGTTTGTATCTAAGATAACATTTTTCATTTCAGTCCACTTTTGCCTTTGCAGGCAATTCAAATATTATTTTCTACTTTCTACACTCTCACAAATTTGTACTGATTTGGTTTTTTGGCTGCAACAGCACGCTGAGGTGTGTATGTGTGTGGTGCGTGCGTGCGTGCGTGCATGCGTGCACACACACTTGTGTGTGTGTGCTTGCTAGACCTTTAAACGTTCTACGTCGGTTACACCCACATAATTATACACATCGACTCAAAGCAAGAATGCTCTTTCGATCAAACATCCACGTATACCCAGTAACATGAACAAGCACTCTTCCCTTTGCTGTGTCCCAAGACACTCAGGGGCCCCTGCGGCTCCCCTCACCCCCCAGCCGGGCCTCTTTAATGAGGACTGGCCCCGATGTGTTTGATCCCGCTGCCAGCTCGCAGCCCTGTGGCCCCTCAGCCTCATGCCTATTCAACAAACCCCACAACCACTACAGTGACTCCCCCACTGCCTTGGGTACAGTATGGATTCAAAGTGAAAGCTCTCCTGGGCGGCTGTTTGAAATCAAAGCTAGCTGAAATGAAAATGTGGAGAAGGGGTGAAAAAAACACAACAATTTAGCACTGTTCTTTGTAGATTTGCAAACAGCTCTTAAGCTGTACATTGATGTTTTTTAAGTAAGAATTTTTTACATTTTTTTAATCTTCTTTTGACTGTTCATGCTTTTGGATTTCAAACAGTGATTAATTGGTTTTCCTTTTGATGGTCTTGAGATACAAGCAGATCCAGTCTCTCACATAGGACTTCTTGTGTTTTTGCTCAGGATGGAGGTCTGCTGATTAACAACCCAACAGCACTCGCAATCCATGAGTCGAAGTGTTTGTGGCCCGACACGCCCCTAGAGTGTGTTGTTTCGCTCGGCACAGGGCGCATTGAAACTGCTGGCAAGACCAGCGCCACATATACGAGCCTCAAAACGAAACTTGCCAACGTCATCAGCAGTGCCACAGATACTGAGGGTAGGTGACACAAAATGTTTAAAATATTCTTCTAAATTGAACAAAAACTTTAATCATCGCTATGTTTATTGTTCACACACTACATCCTCTACAATAGGATCAATTTCAATGTTTTTTTGTGGTCCAAAATTTGTATACAAATACTTGAAAATACTTGCTATCTCCAGCCACTCTTGCTCTGTGGTAAACATTTAACCATAAATACTATAAAGAGACCTCTACAGCATGAGAAGAAGCAGAATGAGAGGGCCTCTCTCTTTCATGGAATCTGTAATTCAAAGATTCCTTCTGCAGAGTTTCGAACAGGTCAGGTTGAAGACTTATTCCATCGGCCAGAATGCAGTTGCCTGATCCACGATCAGCAGACTGTGCATATACATGCACAGAGAGCTTCTTCTAGGAGCTTGCCCCCCCTCGCCTGCAAAAGTGGAGGTTTGAAGGGCTGATGTCTCTCCGATGTGAGTGTAGTGATGACCCAAGGACAAAAGAGGAAGAGAAGGGGTGGAGCATGTGCTTAAATAAGGGTGATGATGTGACATTGACTCAGTGAAGTTCCTCATCTTCCTGTTGAAACTGAAGGGTGGTTTAATCACTGTATTGTGGGATTATTAGTCCTTACGACAGGATGTCTGTCTTTGTAGTCCAGTCGTGTAATCATGGCGAATTGCACAACTCCTCTTTAATTTAATCTATTACCCCCAAAAAATACAACAAAACCACAATGTGATTATTAAAGAATATAAAAGTTCAACGCAAGTTTTAAAGCAAAACCTTTGTCACACTATTAAAACCAATTCTTCATTATATTTATTTGACATGATCAATAATGCTAAAGCAACTCAGCACCAAAAGCACCAGCAATTTTTAGGATAAGAAACGGAAGTTAAGTGTGAAACAAAACAAAGCTACCTGTGGGAGAAACCAAGTATGCACATCACTATCATTAGACGTTTTAGTGGCTTCATCATGCTGTAGAAATGTTTTATTTCAGCAAGGACAGACAAGCTGGGTCAATGAGTAGATGGATGGGGCTAAATACAGGGCAGTCCTGGAATAAAACTTGTTAGATGCTGGTGCAGAGGTTAACCTTTCTGCAGGACAGAATATCTCAAGAGCTGCCGTGGCATGGTTTAGGTCAAAGTATATTCAGGTCTTAAAATGGCACTGTCAAAGTCCAGACCCAAATCTATTTAGGAATCTGTAGCAAGAATGGAAAAATGCTGTTTACAGATGCTTTCCAACCAGTTTAGCAATGAGGAATGGCTAAAACATTTTAGTCCTTAGAAGTGAAAAGCTGGTAGACAAATACCCCAAACAATTGTAATTCCTGCAAAACATGGCTCTACAAAGTGTTGACTCAGGGGAGCTGAGTTGAAGATACATTTTGAACACTCTGTATGTTTTTCCTTCCACTTCCCAATTATGCACCAATCTGTGGTGTCCTAGTGCAGATATGTCAAGCTCAACGCACGTGGGAAGCATACAGCCCACGAAATTATTTTATAAATAGATAATTAATATCTCACCAGCAGTTTATTCATTGCAATGGCTGCTCACAGCTCAAGCAGAGAAACTTATTGCACTTTCCGCGTTGCCAATTTATGACGAGCTAAGTCAGATTTGCTAGGTTCCCAAGTGCACATTTTGCTAATAGTGGGGTTTACTGAATTTGCATGACACCACTGACTTTAACAGACAATCCTAAACTATTCTGTAATGGGGCTCATAGAACTGCTGTGTAACGACACGCCCAAGGTAAAGTATGACTAAGCGTTTCACGTAGCTGAGACGATACCCCCTCTCCTCTTTCAACCAGCTCAAATGCAGTCTAAGTACTTCTGTGTCCCATCTGCTTTACCTTCCTTACAGATAATACAGTGGGGCAAACAGAGTATTTGGCAGCCACCGATGGTGCAGGTTGTCCCACTTTAAAAGATGAGAGAGGTCTGTAATTTTCCTCATAGGTACACTTCAACTGTGAGAAACAGAATGGGGAGAAAAAAAATCCAGGAAATGACCTTGTATGGTTTTTAAAGAATTTATTTGTATAATGGTGCAGAAAATAAGTATTTGCCCAATAACAAAAGTTCATTTCAATCCTTTGTAAAGTAACCTTGGTTGGCAAAGACAGAGGTCAAATGTTTCCTGTAGGTCTTCAGCAGGTTTGCACACACTGTTGCTGGTATTTTGGCCCATTCTTCCATGCAGATCTTCTCTAGAGCTGTGATGTTTTGGGGCTGTCTCTGAGCAATACAGACTTTCAACTCCCTCCACAGATTCTCTATTGGATTGAGGTCAGGAGACTGACCACGCCACTCCAGAACCTTGAAATGCTTTTTATGTAGCCACTCCTTTGTTGTCTGGGCGGTGTGTTTGGGATCATTGTCATGCTGGAAGATTCAGCCATGTTTCATCTTCACTGTTCTCACTGATGGAAGGAGGTTTTTGCTCAAAATCTCATTACAGATGGCTCCATTTATTCTTTTCTTATTAGGGATCGGTCGTCCTGTCCCCTTTGCAGAAAAGCAGTCCTAAAGCATACTGTTTCCACCTCCATGCTTCAAAGTGGGTATGGTGTTCTTGGGATGCAACTCACCATTCTTCCCCCTCAAAACACGGCGAGGGGGGTTTATATGAAAGAGTTCTATTTTGGTCTCATATGACCACATAACATTTTCCCAATCCTCCTCTGGATCATCCAGATGGTCTCTGGCAAACTTTAGATGGGCCTGGACATGTGCTGACCCAAGCAGGGGGACTGCACGATTTTAATCCATGATGACATAGTGTGTTACTAATAGTAACCTTTGTTACTGTGGTCCTAGCTCTCTTCAGGTCATTGGCCAGTTCCTCCCGCGTGATTCAGGGCGTTTTCCTCACCATTCTCAAGATCATGTTTACCCTGACTGTTTGAAGGTGTGGACAGGTGTCTTTTATGCAGATAACGAGTTCAAACAGATGCCATTTAAACAGGTAACAAGTGCAGGATAGAAGTGTTTCTTAATGGAGTAAGAGGTCCAGAAGGGTCAGAATTCTCTCGTTTGTAGGTGCTAAATGCTTTCTACACCATTTATACAAATATTTTTTTTAAATCATACAATGTGATGTTCAGGATTTTTCTTTTACATTTTGTCTCTCACATTTGAAGTGTATCTATGATGAAAATTACAGACCTCTCGTCTTTTTAAGTGGGACAACTTGCACAAATTGGTGGCTGCCAAATATTCTGTTTGCCCAACTGTATTCTCTGTCAGGAAGGTGAAGCAGATGGCACACAGAAGTACTTACACAGTTGTAGCTTCCAATGTAGTCTAAGAGTTTCCACACCTCAGAACTTAACACCGAACATCAAAAAAGCAATAAATGCTGCGAAGAATGGTTCTCAGAAAAGGTTGACACTTTGGTGTCACTTTTTTTTCTGTTCAGTTTTACCCATTTTTTTTCATATATTAAATATGTTGCTCTTGCTTGAATTGATTTATTTGTTTGAAATTTATTCTGTCTGTTTAAATTTATATATCTGGCTAAAACAAATCTATTTTACATTTATGAGTAAATATTAATCCTGTTTGGCTGGAACCTAGTCCATGTTTCATGTTTTCTTTGCCCCTTTTGTGATTAAAAGGTTTTTTACGGTTTTGTCTATAAAACCTTTAAAAATTCATTGATGTTTGAGGTTGTAGCAGGACAAAAGATTAAAAGGTTCAAGGGGTCTGAATCCTTTTATAAGACACTGTACATATGTTCACAAAATCTGTCCAATGTTGAAGATAAAAATGAAAAACCATTAGGACATAAGCACAAACAAACACAAAACTATATTTTTTTTTCACGTGTTTAGTGCTGAAAAAAGAACTCTAGTTTATCTTTGTCCAAGATGGATCCCACTGTGGCCCAGGGTGTTTGCAGGCTCTTACTGTCCTTATCACCTCTCGACATGGGCACTTCTGCTGTGCCTAAATTTGGATCACCCCCTCCCTGTTGATGCTTTGGTGCAGTGTGTGACCCAGTTGCTTATTTGCACTTTTCCTATGTAAGAGATTATGACCTCATCTTGCCAGTTGACTTTTTTGCCATGAATCGCGCAATAACTTATAACATGTATCACAGATATTTATTTATTCATTTCCTTAAAGCTTTGCCTTCACAAGGCCCTTGCTTTGTTAAGGTCAGATAAGACTAAACATGGCGTTAAGATGCAATCATAGTTTTCATGGAAGGGACTTTACCTTAATGGACAGCGTAGTTTTGAGCGCAGTGTGGCATTGCTCTGAATATTAAGCACACCTTGGAGATATGACCTTGGGTCAGTTTTCTCCTGAGACCGCTGTCCACTCTTAACCCTTTACAAATTCTTTGTTACAGTACTAATAAGTGAAGGTACCCTGTTTGTGAACAAATTAGGATTCTCACAGTGTCCTTAATGCTACATAAGCAATCCTGGCTTGTAGGCAGTTGTAATGTTTATGGATATTGTGACTTTTGTGAAAGAAAAGTGCTATCATTTTAGAGTCTGTGTTGTTTCTTAAAGGTCCCTATCCTTTGCTGCAGATTTAATTGTCTTTTTTTTTTTTACAGGCTAGTGGGTGCATGTTTATATATTAGTAGTGCTTATAGTGTACCTGTTTCTGCTGATGAAGAACCCTGGGTACTGTTTTCAGTTTTACACACCACTGTCTGATGAGATGTCAGTTTTAGTCTCCTCTGATCAGAGCACATTTCTTTACACCACTGTTATGTCACCTAACCATCTTGCAAACAAGATTTCTTATGACTTATTTCAATACTGGCATTCTCCTTGACACTTTCCATAAAGGCCAACTTTGTGGACTCCACAACCAATAGTTGTCTTCTCTAGATTCCTTTACTGTCCTTTACTAATAACCTGCTCTGCTTTCGTATTTACTTCCTTCCTTTTGCCTTTACTTCTTTTCCTCCTTGTCTTTCTTTCCTTCCCATCTATGTCCTGCCTCCATTCCATTTGTGTCCTTTTCTTTCTTTCTTGTGTCCTTCCCTTCTTTACTTCCTGTTTTCCTTTCCACGTTGTGTTCTTCCTTTTTCATTCTCTTTCTCCTCATTTTCTTTCTTTTCCTTCATTCCTTGTGTTATTAAGTTAAGTAGCTTCCTAACAATGAACAGTGTGGTTTCCATGCTCACCAAAGCACCGAGACTCCCCTCATCAAAGTTTTCCGTGACATTCGAATAGATACATACAGTGGTAGAACCACAGTGCTGATACGTTTGGACCTCACCACAGCATTTGACACTGTTGATCATAATATACTATTGGAATGACTGGAGAGCTGGGTTGGACTCTCTGCTACAGTATTGGCTGGTTTGAGTCTTACCTTAAGAACAGGAACTTCTTTGTGTCCATAGGCAATTTTTCATCAGAACAGACATAAATAACATGTGGACTCCCCCAGGGCTCCATCCTGGGGCCCCTCCTATTTAATATCTACATGCTCCCACTAGCCAAGATTATAAAAAACAACAAGATTAGTCCTCCCTTCTTCGCTGAATGCATCTCACACTAACTGCCATCCCCACTGCTGCACTCAGTCTGGAAGGCAGCGACAGCATGGAGACAGACGAAGGCACGAGTATTGAACAAGTATTGAACAGGAGCCGCTGGCTAGTAAAAATAAAACTACTGGCTCAATTATTTGGAGATTGTTTGGATTGAAAGTGTCAGATGTGAAACAGATTAATGCGGTTGGTAGAGAACTCCAGCACTACGAATCTTTACCACCATTTATAACAGCGTGACATGGAACAGTATAAAGAATGTGTAAAACTTCGTTCTGCAGGCCATAAAGATCCTGCTGTGTGTCTGTTTGTGTACATGAGTGAGGCATCTTCTTTATTAAAGATTATCTTTGTATGCGCTACTGGTACTGCTGCCTGCACCTGCAGCGGATTAGTACCTCTCTGCTGCGCTCAATTCTGGAAGGTTTGGAAATATTCCAGAATGTTTTCATGTCAAATGTTTTTATATTGTTTGGTAACTGCTACCTGACATCAGCAGCTCTTTTCTGCTTTGAAAGGAAGGTCGCCCAACCTTTTAAATATAGTGTCGCCACGACACCTGATAATTTGAGATATTCATTAAAATAATTATCTCATCCACGACCAAGCCGAATTAAGGAAAGTTCCGTCCGCACCCACAAAATTTTCACTCATTGCAGGACTCTGATTTCAGCAGTTGCTATTGAAATGTAATTTGCTCAGCCACCCAATCAGTCAACAATTAAAAAGTTGTTTTCCTGTTGCAAAAAATAAAAAGATAAAAAAAAGAAGATGATTGGACATCGTTAAAAGAAAGGAGGCAAATGAAAATAGCAAGGTTCTGCACGGGGGAAACTGATCCAGGGAAACTGCCAGAGGAAGATGATGGTTTTGATTTTTATCCACGTCCATCCTCCAAAGATTTAGATCTGTTTTTTTCTCATCGTCTTCAACAATTAATTTAAAATAATTTTATTATGCTCATATGTTTTAACACACACTCATATGTTAGATGTTATATCTTATGTTGTCATACAACTAATAAGTATTTTTATTAAAATTATGGTTCCACTGGCATCCTTAGAGCGATCAGATAAAAGGCCTCTCAGAACCATGCTACCAGGCTGAATTCTAACACCAGCCCTCCCCTGACCCAAAACAGTGCTTTTTAATAACAAAGCTATAACTATTTTGGTTCGGAAGAATAGAACATTATTTTATTCAAGAAAGTAATATTAATAATATATGCCGATATTCTATTGTTGAAACCTGTAGGCTGTTTCAAAAGACAATCCCGCCATCGGTGCCGGCATCAATACCAGCATCAGTGAGCTTTTTGGTCATTCATAAGTGGTCAGCCTGTGGCGGCAATGTGCTGCGATCAGGTGTTTTTCACAAAAG